>JAUEJK010241384.1:0-10234 GCA_032274865.1 Eryngium alpinum
TGTACTAAGTATTCTACCAGCAGTTTACTAATCTATACATCATCAAATTCTTATTTAACTAACTTATTCCTAACAAATACAACATGAGAGAGAGATTGATAGGAGGTAGAATGGAGTTGAGTTGGAGGATGGCACCAGTAGCATGAAGAGAGCAGCAGGATTTTTAAGCTTTTAAGTGCAGGCTGCTTCAAGCTTTTCCAACATAATCAGAGCAAGGATAAGTGTTTCCTGCCAAGAACAATCAATTAACAATATAAGTGCAGATACCATTCAACAAGCACTATAAATAGAAATGAATTTTAAAGACTTTGGAAAGTTAACACCTGGTTTAGGTATTTGAGCTGCCTGGATATGAACCAAAGGATAATCAGGAGGTTTTGAGTCATGATGAACACAGTCAAAGCACAGTCCAGTCCAGCCAACAACACAACCAAACATAGAACCAAGGTCTTAACTGGTAACTGAGTGAGAGGTCCAAGGAGTGAACATGAGGTAGCCAAGCACCATAACAGGCCTCGCAAATCAAGAACCAAGATGGTTCAAGCCAACATAAACACAAAGTTCAGTGGAACTGAACTCATAGTGGCAAAAACCACTTAACCAACAATCCAAGGCTTCCTGTTCACTGAGTACAACCAAGATACACAACAACAAATGCATATGAACTCATGCAAATGGATTCTAGTGGCTGCCAAGGCAGTGATCAAGATCAGGAAGGCTTCTGTGGGCCTTCAAGCATGTCTTACCAAGGGAGCATTGTGTGTGCTGTGTTCTTAAGTGAATGCAATGCAATGACATGAATAAATCATTAAAAACCAAGCCATTCATTCACCATTCATACTGTTTTTCCAGCCAACTGGAAATGCTTTCCCAGTTGAAAGAAAAACAACAAAAGCACCTGTTTAAAGTATATTACCGGCCATCCAAGAGTAAGACATGACAAACTGGCACAAAATAAAGTCCAACAATTCATAGTACCAAGTAGCTAAACATACAAATAAACAGATAGTTCAACACAAGAGATAACAGAAAACACAATCACAGAAACTACAGCATCTCTAGGTCAAGATCAATGAGCTTAGTCCAAGAGAAGAGGGATTCCTCTGACTGAGGTAATGAAATAAACAGATACATCAGGTTTCCTTTGCTCCTCAATGTTATCATAAAACTCCTCAACCAAATGATCTCTGAGTTTTATTTTGAACCAAGACAGACCATCAAGCCTTTCAATCCTGAGGGTGAGAGGGGCATGTGCAGAAGAGGAAGGAGGGGTATGGGGTGGCTTAGAAGTCTTTCTTTTCTTTTTGAGAGGGGAAATGGAGGGTTGATGAATGGATTTCAGAGGCTGGTTTTCTTTTCCAGGAGAGTTTTGGAGCTCAACGATCTTCACCATTATGCCAATGATAGGAAATGAATGCAAAAAGTGCAAGCATTCAAGTGAATTTATAAACATGAGACAAACATACTAATGCACATCAAGACAAACAATGCATAAGTATTCACACGAATCTGATATAGTAAGCATGGTAAACATAGCATTTAATACAAATCAGATCATTGGAACCAAGTAATACCTCATTGGTATAAGCAAATAGAGAGAAAAACAAAGGTTAGAAAAACCAGTTTCCACATTAAGTATTCAAATAATGTATATAAACCAAGAATGAAAGTGACAACAGTAAACATAGCAGTCAACACAACTTTTCAGCAGCCAAACATCCTAGGAAATCTGAATGACAGATTTTATAGGATAAAAGGCAACTTTCAGCACAAATACACATAGCATAGGTAAACACATTAAGCTCAAAGAGGAAATAGGTGAAAAACAGAGTTTCTCAAGTATTTTCCATAAATAATCATCAAAAAGTAAAGTCTGAATACTGACAGCTAGTTAGCAGCAAAGACAACCAAGTTAAACAAATAAGCATGTGAATTACAAAGCCAAGTAATGCATATAATAAGCATAAATCACTTAGAGCATTTAATAGGACAAAGACATATTAAATTTTCAAAGATTTTTGATTAAATATGCTGAGATATGCTGAGAACATGTGATCAGAGCAATCTTAGTCATGAAAGTGACAACACAAAGCATGATCACACATAATCAGATAATACAAGGCATGTAAACACATATATTATCTTTTAACAAAGCCTAGATGCACATAAATGACATAATCAGATAAGAGAACATGTTGATGGACATAATCAGAAGGTATGAGAGCAATAAGATATATAAACCAATCAAGTAATCTGAGCATCTCAACAACCAATAAACACATGATCAATCCAATAACAAAAATCAGTAAGTATATAAATACTCACTTAATTCACACAAACTCAGTTAATCATGGCATCAAATAGCAACTGGTTAAAACTAAAACCACATAATCAGTCATAGAATCTAGTTAACCAAAGAAATAATTATGATAACAGCATGTTAATCAACAACTTAGATCACAAATAGTTCACAAAAATCAAGTATATGGTATTTAATCCAATAACTAAGAATTATCAGACAATAATCCATGAAATCAGTGCATAACAGGCAACAAATGCTAATAAAACATGAAATCACTTTAACAGGTAACAATCAAGCAATGAACATCAAGTTAAAGCAAGATTATCATACTGTAAAGGATAAACAAGCATAGAATCAAGAAATTAATCAAGATAAACACACATCGAAGGATAAACATGTAGTAAACAACTACAAAATCACCTAAAATCATATTTCCAACGAAAATATAAGAGATTTTCGTTCAAATCCTCAAAGCATAAACTTAAAACTCAATGGTGTTTTTATAGTGAAAATCCAAAGACAAGAGTTAGGGTTTTGATTTCAAATCAACAAAACTTTAAAATATCCAGAGAAATCAAAGATCCGAACCCATTTATCTTAGATTTGTTGAAAACCTTTAGAAAAATTAGGGTTTTTGAAAAAAATGAAGCTCGAAGCTTCGATTTTGATTTTCAAACATTTACTGTGAGTTTTCGAAAAGGTTTTAGAGGATTCAAAGAGAAATCTCTTCAATTTTTGTTCGAAATAAGATGCATGCAAGAATCAGTGAGAAATCATACCAAAATAAGTGATACCAAGCACAAAACTCAACAAATCTCCTCAAATCAGTGAAGAACAAGCTATATATAATTATTCAGTTTCAGTGGCAATACGTATACACATTTCTATGTATTTATATTCGGACAATGCCTGCTACAAGTTACAATGGGATAACCTAAAAAAATTATCTGAATATTCTCGGAAAGAAAAATACTCCCTCTAGTCTCAAATGTGAGATGTTTTAGAGAAAAAAATTGGTCTTTTATATAAGATGTTTTAGTATTTTATATAAACGAAATAATCATTATTTATAAATCTTTTCAAATGCATTAACTAGTTAAGGTAAAATAATTAATACTATATGTAGGTTCCAACTATTTTAATTGACTTTTCTTCTTCACCTATGTATTTTTTTTTTTCGAAAAGCAACATATAAGTTGATATTAAAAGGTGGACTATTACAAAACAAGCAGGTCCTAAACCCACAACTAAAGACTAAAAACAAGGACAACCCTTAACATTTGTCCTGAATAGCCAAGACCCCAAAGCAAATACATTAACGTATTCAGAAGAAGACTAGGATATCAGAACCCCAAAACCACCCCACTTGTAGAAACTACTTTGCAAACAGTTCCTGCTGCCATTTATAAGCGACTTTACACCAACCACCCATGTGCAGGCCTTTCTCTGAGCAGACCTTGCTGGGCCAATTGATGTGCCTGAAAATTCATCCTGCTCCTTATCCAGAAAAATTGACATTTGCAACATAAACTCAGTTCTTTTAGCAGGCTAGAGTCAGCATCTGTTGCTCTGGAAAACTTGTGTTGAAGGTTTTTTGCCCACTTGAAAACTGTTTTTGAATCCATGAACCAATTTAAGCTGCCTGGTATACAACCTGTTTTCTTTAAAAGCTCTTCAACTACAAAAATTACTGCTCTCTTTTCTGCTTCGGTCGCCGAAGTTGCCCTTATCGGCAAGGAAAAAATGAAGATCAACTCACCTTGATTATCTGTTATCAATCCGCCTATGGCTGCAATATTGCGATTTCCCGCTTTTCCAACCCAAGATCCATCTGTGCATATATTCCATCCGTTGACAGCCCCAAAAGTTTGCTTAAGTGCTGAATCTTCTTGTTTGTTTTTCATTTCGCAAACCAATTTTGGGTTCCTCCACCAGTCATCCCGAACTTCCTCCAAACGATAGCCCGATGCATCCATCCATTCAGTCGATCTTTTCTTAATAGTGAAGATGAACTCTTCTTTAGACAATGTCTTTTTGTTGAAAATAAAATCATTCCTGACGTTCCAAACAGTCCACAGAGCCGAAGCAAGGCATGTATTCCAACCTTTGGAGATCCAGCATTTCTTACCTGTTAGCATCCACGACCAAGGCAACACCGTCGAGCTTGACCAATTGCATATGCTTAGTTTCCACCAGTTTGAAAGCCCCTCTCTCATCCAACTGGCAAACTTACATTCATAGAAGCAGTGTTTTAGTGACTCTGAGTTCGTCCCACAGATTTGACATATAGGTCCTTCAGACAGATTTATACCTCTTTCAGAGAGCAACTTGTTGACAGGGAGAATGCCATTTCCCAGTTTCCATAGAAATGTTTTTACTTTCGGTAAACAAAAACAGCCCCAAATGTGTCTCCATTTACTGTCTGAACCCAAATTCTCCAGCTTGATGTAAAGGTCTTTGGATGCAAAGTTCTTTTTAGAAGGCAGCCAAGTTAAAGAGTCTTCGAAATTTTTCAAGTTAACAATTACCAGAAAACTCCACAATTCTTTCGCCTCTAGACGTTCTCTTGAGTTTAGTTTCCTCTTCCAAAGAGAACTTTCCTCGAGCAATAAATCTTCTTTTCTTTCAAACATTTCTTTCAAAGAGATATGTTTATCCATTGAGATTCTTAGTAATCTGTTGAACTTGCTTCCAATGAACCCGATCTCACACCACTGATCTAGCCAAAACTGAATCACACTGCCATTGCCTACCATCCATTTAAAGTTCTCCTTCCCCATCAAAGGATTCAGCTCCTTGCTCGCCAGAGATCTCTTGATGTTTTTCATTGTATGTGACAGTTTGTTCTCAGCAGGCCAGAGGTTTTCCCCTAAATCAAAACTCGAACCGTATATCCCCAGTAGAATCTTTCTCCAGAGAGCATTTTTCTTCCGGTACCAATTATAAACCCATTTCATGAGAAGAGAAGTGTTTCTTCTTTCAATGATACCCATTGATAGCCCCCCTGCTTCTTTGCTCTGGCAAATTTTCCTCCACGAAATTGAATGCCATTTTCGTGCCTTCTCCTCGTGACCCCAGAAGAAGCATCTCCGAAGATTATCGATGTTCTTTTCCACTGTCAGTGGGACTTTTAGTAACGACATCCAATAAATTGGCAAACTGTTTAGAGATGATTGAATTAAAATAGATCTTCCCGCTACCGAAAGCATTGACCTATTCCAATTATTTAGCTTCGACTTGAAGTTGTCAATCAGTGGGTTCCATGATGATACCTTACTCCAACAAGATCCAATATTGAAACCTAGATACGAGAAAGGAACCCTACCTCGTTTGCAATTTAACACATTCCTCCATTTTTCCGAGAGCTCTTCAGAGACACCAAAAGTGAATAAAGAACTCTTTTCAAAATTAATCTTTAATCCCGAAGTGTATTGAAAACATTCTAGAACTTTCTTGACACCTATTACTGATTGGTCCTCTGCTTCTAGAAAAAGAATCGTATCGTCTGCGTACCGTAGATGAGAAATATTACAGTTTTTACTAATGGTCAGGCCCTTGAAAATCCCTATAGACTCCGCTTTCTTTAGAAACGCGCTGAAAATCTCCCCAACCAAGTCAAATAGCAGTGGTGATAGTGGGTCTCCTTGCCTCAGACCTCTACTAGGTTTGAATTGGTTTGTTGGAGATCCATTTATCAACACTGAGATATTTGCCGACAGTAGACATGACTTTATCCAATTTATCCATCTCCGACCGAAGTTCATTTTCGCTAGAGTGTCAAGCAAAAATTCCCAATTCACCGAGTCGAAAGCTTTCTGGAAGTCTAGCTTCAAGATGATAGCCTTTTTCTTTTTCCTACGGATCCATTCCACCAATTCATTGACTATTAAGATATTTTCTGCAATATTTCTTCCCTTCATGAAGGCTGATTGCTCCTCCGAGATAAGATGATCCATTAGCGATTTCAATCGCAGAGCTAGAACCTTAGCCAGAATTTTATAGATGGAGTTAATCAAGCTAATGGGTCTGTAGTCTGTAACCTCTTTAGCTTCATTCTTTTTCGGGATTAAAATAATGAATGATGAATTCAACTCCTCTGGGAAGACGCCAAACTTATGGAATAAGTCAAAAATGTTCACCACCTCACATTCGATATACTTCCAGCATTTTCTTATTGTTTTAAAGTTTACTCCGTGAGGCCCTGGGGCCTTCGAGACTTCACAGCTTAACATGGCCACCTGAATTTCCTCGACTGAGAACGCACATTCTAGCAACTCTTTTTCTGCCTCAGGAAGCATCTTCGTTTTAAAATTTCCCAATTTAAACATAATATTCTCACTTGAGGAGGAGAAGAAATTTTCAAAGTGTTCTAAAACTGCTTGCCTTATTTGATCTGGATGTGAGATAGATCTGTCTTTGTAGCGCAGGAATTTTATATTATTCTTAAGCCTTCTTTTCTTTACTGCAGCATGGAAAAACTTTGTATTTCTATCCCCCTTCAAAGCCCAGTTTATTCTTGCTTTTTGTCTTAGAGAATCATTTCTGATACTGCACAATTTTTCCCAAGCCTCCCTCTTGCCCGCTTCGGGAGATTTCTCATCTAAGGAGCAAAGATCTAGTTCTAGCTTCTCAATCTTATGGAACAGATCTTCATCGTCATTATATACCCACGCTTTCATTTTTGTTCTTAGATTCCTGAATAATCTTGACAGATTCAGCCTGCCTCCTACCGTCTCGGAGTTTTCCTTAAAAAATGAATCCAACCAGGTTGAAGACCCATCCCTTTCCAGCCAGTGGTCAAAGATTTTTATCGGTTTTGGCCCCCAATTATAAGATTCTGGTTTTACTAGCAGAGCCCTGTGATCAGAATGATTTCTGTGCAGCCCAAGCACTTTCCAGGAATTCACGGACACCCAATTTTGATTTGCAAGTGCTCTATCTAATCTACTTTTTCTGTTATTTCTTCCAAACCATGTGAAGTAATATTTAAACATATTTAAATCAAATAGGCCATTGTTTTCAATGAACTGGTTGAACATTGTGGCTATCTTTTTCAAAAACAAGCAGTTTTTTCTTTCATTCTCTGCTTTTACTGCATTCCAATCTCCCATCATACAAATCGGAATCGAATCCCAGAGTGATAAATCAGATGCCAGTTCCCCGAAGAAAATTTCTTTTTCTTGAAAAAGTTGAGGACCATAAACATTGTAATAAATAAAAACATTTAGAGAGTCCTTACACTTGAACCTTGCTCTAATCCAGTTTTTTTCTTTCCTGATCTCATCAACATTAAATAGATCATCCTGCCAAGTTAACAGTAAACCACCTGACAGTCCATTTCCTGCCTGCATACTCCAATCATTTTTGATATTGCTCCAAATCATGTCATTAAGTTTTCCATTCCAATTGACAGATTTCGTTTCCTGAATACCGACAATGCTGGGTTTAAGTTTACTTATTAATGCCTTCAGGTTCCCTTTTGCACTTTGAGCGCCGATTCCTCTTATGTTCCATGATAGGATTGTAATATCCATTTAAGAAATAATCCTTTACCTTTATCCATTTTTTTGTTTTTAGATATCCAATTCTTTTGAAACTTCTCCTGCATTGACTTCCTGAAGACCCAGCAGCCTCCCTACCTTGAAAAGTCCTTGTCTATCATCTTTGAGACACATCTCATGTGCTTCCTTCTTTTGTTTCTTTTGTTTGCCAAGTTTTAGTTTAAGATTGAAAGGATTTTGGGCACCCCTCTTTCCTTTCCTTGGTCTTCCTCTTTTTGATTTCAATCTAGCATTTGCCATCATAATGCAAACATCTTTTTCTATTTGCGAGGAGACTGTCAGCCATTTCTCCTTCGATATCTGACTTGTGTCGAACATATCCTTTAGCTCAAACCATTTTTCCTTCTTTTTTAAGAGTTTTCTCTCAAGGTTAGATAAAAGTCGAAATTTGTCATGCAATATCCCTCCATAATTCAGGTTATTCAGGCTGTGATATGAATCCTCATTCTGAACCGAAAAGCTGTTATTTTTAGGGAGAGATGACTCTGGCACCACTGTTTCATCTGAAGCAATATGCTCTTGAGGCGTTCTTTCAATTGTACACTCATTGAGTGCATTCTCCATGTCCCGGTTCAGCGCCCAGATCTTTTTTTCTTCATTAAAATGAAAGAATTCTGCCTTTGGAACTTCCTCGATCTTTAACACACAGTCCTCTCCTTCTTCCAGGGAGCAGTTGTAGTCCAAATTAATTGGATTCATCAACCGTGTTGCAATATTACACCTTAGCGCTCCAAATTTGTTAAAAGCCATATCTTCCATGTTATGTTCCAGTATTCGACCAATATGTTTCAAGGCCCGACTCAGATTTTCCAAGGAGTAGTAACCAATCGGCAACCCTTCACACACTATTTGACACACTCTCTCTACTTGAATTGAAAAAATGTCCGCTTTGCGAATTCCACTGAACCAGTTTGAGAGAAAGCCCCAATTTTCTTTTTCCAGCCTAATGAACTCCTCTTCATCCGCACAGCAAATGAGACATCTTCCATCTTCTAGGGGGTGCAAATCCAACCATTTCAATTCATTTTCTTTCCAGTACCTCCTGGTTTCCTCGATCCCTACTATTGGCATCCCCAACAAAAGCCAGTTGAACATATCCCCTAATTCTTTGTTTTTTGTCATAATTACACCTTGGTTTACCACATTTATTTTCTGTCTACTGGTGACTAAAGGACTGTCTCCTTCATTCGACCGAAGATTTTTGTCTAAGTCAGGGTGCTCCATCCCCCTACTTTCATTGTTTTCAATTTGTAACCCCGGATACCCAGGTTGTGGCAGTTGAATTGTGGTGTTGTGCTCTTTATTTCCGGCCGCAAAGATAGATGATTTCTCCCAAGCTTTTGACGCAAACAAAACCCTCCCGAATAGCACTTTTCCATTTATACTCGCAATAACTTTGTTTATATCATTTTCATCTTTAATCAACAGAAATCCGTATCTTTTATTGTTGCAGTTTCTTTTCTTTGGCAATATGATATCTTTTATGCAAGCAATCTGTTTTACCAACACCCAAATATCTCCACTTCTGACATCCTCATGTAAGTTATTGAGAAAGATAGTAGGTACCTTTGGTTTCTCTCTTCTAAATCTTCGATTTACTTTAATCCATCCATCTTCATCATCTGCTGTTTCCTTGAGCTCCTTTCTAGGGTTATTGTAGTCAAAGGGATGTCCATACCTCCTTTCCAAGACTGCATCTTTGTAGCTGTTGTAGATCCATCGAGCCCCTTCTGGATACTTATTGCCTATGTGATTCCGTCCATCACTCCTTCGATTTTCGAAACTTGAATCTTGAATCGGCTTAGCATCGTCGATGAATCTCCATCGCCCACTCTCCATCTCCATTATATAAATCACTTATACTCTCATAAACATTCACCTATGTATTTTATATTACTAATAAGAAAGAGATGCAATTATCATTAAAGCTTTTCTCAAATTTTTATACAAAATTTAATTCTAGATTAGTCATACCTTATATTACTAATAAGAAAGAGATGCAATTATCATTAAAGCTTTTCTCAAATTTTTATACAAAATTTAATTCTAGATTAGTCATACCAATAAATAAAGGTATAAAATATTATGTATTTTTTAAAATTTTAATATTTCTTAATTAGTGTGTAAATACTTTAAACATCTTACATAAGAGACCTCTCTGGGAGGGAGTAAAACAAAAGGGAAAACAATAAACCAAAAATTATGGTTTTAAGAGATACTCCTATCAATTATTGGCTGCGAAATTAAATATTGACGGCGGAACATATTTGTAACATGGACTACGGCTTCTAGAGAAGTAATCCTCAGTGTCCGTCATCTTATATTCTTATCTATAATAATTGGCACATCTACGCTTTCTAGTGTGTAGTGT
>JAUEJK010241493.1:0-10234 GCA_032274865.1 Eryngium alpinum
ATTATTATAATTTTATTAAAAAATTAAAAATCTTATATAAATTTTTAAATTAAACAATAATCTAAAAATTTTAATACAAAATTATGTAAAATTTATTTATTTATTTATTTCAAACATAAATTCGCGGAACTTATATTTCAATACTATATTGTATATTATTTATTTTTAATTTTTTTAAAAAAATATATAAATTAGTTATCAGGGGACAAGAAAGAAATTTAGTAAATTCTATAAGACTTATTTATTTAATTATTTTAAATACATGTAAATTGGATATAATAGAGAAAATTTAATTTTGAATTTTAATATATATTTTATGTATTTAATTTTTAAGAAAATATATAAATCAACTATAAGCCTATAACGGATCAAGAAAGTGAAATCTTGACTTTCAATGTTATATTATATATGATTCTTATTTATTTTTAATTTTTATAAAATATAAAAATAATTATCTTTACAAGATGATAAAGCGTAAGTTCGAATTTCAATAGTATATTTTAAAAGTATATTATATATAATTTACTATTTATCTTATTAAAAAAATATAAACTAATTATTACTAATAAAGTATTTAATATTTAATATTTTAATAAATAAAGAAACAAATAAAGGATCTTTTGGTGACAGTAATTCACTAATTTTAATTATTATAAAGTAACTAAATAATATCTATTACTGATGATTATAATTATACTTTATTTATTATAATAAGGAAATAACTATAATTTATAAACTTTATTCATTTATTTGAATAGATAAATATATATTTTTAAAATATTTATTATTATATTAAAATTTACTTAAAATATTTACCCCACCTACCGAAGCCAACAAATTAATTTATAAATTTAATTTAAGAGATGTATTTCGTTATAAAAGGGAGCTTTACCGTTGAAAAAACAATTGATTATTTTGTCCTTAACAGCATTTAAAGGAATTTCAGGCATACAACTTTTGTAACTGAGTTGATAGTGTAGTATTGAAAGTGATAGTTTTCAAAATATAATTATTAAAGTGCAAAAATGATAAAAGTGCAGCCATTAAAGTGCATTTTACTCTATATTTGATATACTAGTACTAATATTTGATACAAAAGAAATATGATAAATTTGAGTCAACAATTTCATATGATTCTCCCTACAACCTTACTCGTACATATACGGTTTGTTCAATATTTAGTTTAAGGGTCTATCAGACTAGACCGATAGTTCAAGGAAAAATCAATTTATCTACTTATGACTACTGAATTTGAAAATAATGAACTGAAGCTTGCATAAAAATAATTAGATAAAAGAACAACTAATTAGAAAGAAAACGAAGTACTGGTATCACAAAAGAAATATCTTATGAGTTCTTTATTGATATAATGTTTCACTAGATTTATGTTATCATGCAGCCGTGGACTGCAAAGAACATCATCAAGGCCATGATCAAGCATGAACCTCTAGCTGTAAAAATATAGCGTGTTGTTGTTGCAGTAGTTCTTGTTGGGTAAGTAATTATTATTCTCTTTTTTTAATCTTACTGAGAAGTTATGCAATAATAACCGAGATAAAAAGCACCTTAATATGATTATTCAATCAGGGTTAGCGATATGGAGATACCTTAATATGATTATTCCATCGAGGTCTTATATTCCCATACTTGCCGTATAACTGCTTTTACTATGTTTGCCCTCGATAATTATTGACCAATGTGCTTTTGTAATAACAAAGCATTATACAAAACCTAATAGAGCTTTTCTAAAGAAGTCTTGTAATCGGATCATACATATCAGAGTATAAAATAATTCACAAAAAGAGAGTGGTAAGAAAAAGCATCATTAGCCAATGGTATTAAATGCTCCTGAAAGATAAATATAAGATTCCTCATGATTAGTGAATAAATTGTTGAATTTTCTAGGTTCGCAGATCTACTAGATAAGACATTTTTATAGCCTCTGCATTTACTAAAATTAGCATCTTTTGTAGTTCCCTTTTCCGAGGCATCGCAAGAGGAATTTTGTTTCAAGAGGCTGCTTTCATCTTTTCTTCATGTAAACCTGGTCAGGTGAATGGGTTACTACATGCTTAAGTGGTCCAAAATTCGAACATTTTGTTTTGTAACTTTTGGGTTCAACAATTGTTGGTCAGCAAGTGTTCCTTTTCTTCTACTCCAACTGTTGCGTGGATTTTTTCACTGGATAAAAAAATAATTGAAAATTTTATTACTTTCTATTACTATGGGGGAGTGAAAGCCGGAGCTACTGCATTTATTTCCTGGATATGCATGTGCTTTATACAAGGAATGTGGGCAATCATCTCGCTGATCATCATAATTTTGATTGTGCTGATAGAGTTTGGGACACCAATGTACATAATCGGCAGACAAGATGTGAGGTTTATTTGGGATTATTTACTAGTGAAAGTATCATTCTGTTGTATTTTATTGCTTACATGCATAAAGGATTTAATTTGTTCTAGGAACATGCTATTTACAGGATAGGCTCTTTGGTTTACAAATTAGGCTCTTGGGTTCCGGCAAAAGCTGTAAGATGTTTTTGACAATTTATTAACCCGCGAATTATTTGATTATTTTCTTAGTTGTCAAATTACATAATATGCAATTTATGAATATTATGTCCTAGTCTTGTAGTGTCTGAAACAAAAAGTATTTAACTTAGTATTTATGCCTCTCCTTTAACCAAAATGTCATATTATGTATTTTAGGAACATCGTGTTGGTAATGTGAGCACAGATGCGGCCAGGGTGAAGTTGTTGCATCATCGTACAATTAAAGCTGTATGTTTTCTAAAACTATTTACCTCGGTAGAGAATTATTTAATGATTCATGGTAATAAAATATAATATCAGAATAATATGATGGTTATTAGACGTAGTTTAAAAATAGTAGCAGAGTTCGTGAAATATAAATGTTTTCTAATAGGATTGTGATATTTATATCGCTGCCACTAATTGTTTCTGTTACATTTAATCTGCAATGTAAACGTTAAACAAGAAGTCTTATAGTTGTAGTGCTTGGGCTTACTAAATTATTGCAAGTCTGCCCATTGTTAAGCTTTTCCTTGCATGTTATACAATAGCTTTTAGGCCGAAAGTTTTGTTGACCTTCAGGCTTTAACTACACTTAATTTTAAAAATATTTTTTTAGTTAAGTTTTTGCGTTTCGACCCTAAATGTTATAGAAAATCCAGACATGTGACCTTTTATCTATAAGACCTTGAAAGTGAAACTTTAGTTTAGTTTTTTGTGCATGTCATGCATTAGCGAACTCAAGTAAGTGAATTTTAAGAATTTTCACTTTTGTTAATATATTTTTATATTTTACATACAGTCATTTCTGTTGGAAGTATAAGCTAGAATTTGAGATTGTTCTAGAAAGAGTTGCAGTGAAGTACATGCTCCTAGGTTCAAAATTTTAATTATGATACATGCACCTATAATATGTAATTGTTATATTTAATTTTCTGTACGATGGACCTATGTTCTTGGGATGCTTAAGAGAAAATTTTAGTTCACTGAATGTAAGTGCAACTCTACAAATTGTATAAGTTTGTGATGATATGAAAGTAGGTCAGATTAGATTACAGAGAACAAGTTTCTTCTCTACTATCTTTTATTCCATCAATTTCGTCATTACTCATTTATTATAATCTACTACCACAATTACGCTCGTTAGTGTCTACTTTCGTGACATATTCTGTGGGGAGATTTTTGAATGTAATGCAAAGTATGTTTAACTAAAGTTGAGTTAAGAATAATAATAATTTATACTTCTATTTCTGAATTATAAGATAGTTGTTTTATCTGACTTTACCCTTGTTTTCAACAGATGACAATAGGGGTAGTTTATGGTATGGCATATATGATTGGCGTTATATCTCTCCTGACCGTTGCTATGGGGCTGCGCTGGTACTTTCATGTATCTCAGGCTGCAGATCCTTCTGCTGCTGTTCATGCCGCCTCTCCTGCTGCACCCCGTGATTCTGATTATTCTGATGCACCTGAAATGTCTCGGTTCTTAATTTTTTTTGGACAATGTAAGGAAATTTCTTTGTGCATATTAAAATTTCAACATAAATTTAGAGTCAAATGTACATGTATATGATGCCTCATAACCAGTAAAATAACTATCTAGCTAATCCTGCAACTGAATACTTTTCTTAAAGTTGATCAAAAGATTCAATGTTTCCGGTAGAATCTTTGTAGGCAGGACACGGTGTAGAAAAGAAAACCTTTGAAATTTGAGGCGCATTAAAAAATAGGAAACCCCAAAAGTTTTTTCATTTATTTACCATCTTAACCTAATTATTATTTATTCTGTTTTTTTTATTGTAGTGTTGTGTGCTCTCAACTGGATAGGAGGAGCATGTACGAGTCTGATAAAGGATTGGACAATATTTGATGAAAATGGGCAGCTAGATGAATATGCATGAGGATTTATTGAATTCCCACTCTTACTAGTTATTTTGTTACTCTTTCAACTAAACAGTTCCCTCACCTGCAAATATTAAAACTCTATGGGTTTCTGGTTCCTTTCTGTCTTTTAGTTTATACCTCTTATTGTTACAACATATGATGATTACACCTCTTTAGTCATGTACTTAATAAGACCTCTTCCGGTCTTTGCTTATTGCTAATGAATGCCTTAGGTTAATGGTGTATGTTTTGAAAGTAGTATATGAATGTTGATTTGCTTTATAGAGTTTGGCTGTTTAGGTATAACATTGGTTCTTTTAAATGTTCTAAGACTAGGTATAAACTTTGTTGGTCATAGCTTTAAATTTGCACCATGTCATTCTAAATATTGTTAAAAATTTATACACCTACTCATCTGCTCCGATACTTTAATAATATATATGCCATTGATGTTTGTTGCTCATTGTAATGGTTTTTCTTTTTAATCTTATGCTACCTTGTCCTGGATTTCGGTAACATAAAATGCTTTAACT
This sequence comes from Eryngium alpinum, assembly GCA_032274865.1. Taxonomy (NCBI): domain Eukaryota; kingdom Viridiplantae; phylum Streptophyta; class Magnoliopsida; order Apiales; family Apiaceae; genus Eryngium; species Eryngium alpinum. The sequence continues at coordinate 4,955 of JAUEJK010241493.1, forward strand.
GCCTTGTTTTTTTATCTGGGTAACATGAAAATCCTCCCAAGTAATACACAATTTTCATCGGGTTTACTTACTTTTGTGTAATTGAAGTTGAGCTTAATGGAGTTTAAGTTTTTTTACGCCTTGTTGCCGAGATTTTAATGAAAAGAAGAGAAAAGAAGTGAAATAGTAATAACTGAAAAGAAGAGAATAAAAGTATAAAAAAAAATATTCCTCCTGTTTCCGAGTTAAGTGAAAGAATATATACTATTAAAATAAATTTTATTTTGTATTAAAATAAAAATTATTATATTTTACATAAAATAATATAAATAAATATATATATATAATTATAATATATTTAAATTATATGTTATAATTATTTTTATTAATTAATTATGTTAATTTAATTATTTTTGTAAATATATAATTTTTCTTCTTTCCCTTTCTTCCGACTTTTGAGAGGAAGATTTTGTCATTTTGGAAAGAAAACTGACCGGATCTTCTTTTCAATTCTCTCCATAAAAAAACTCGGAAACACGACATGAATAAAAAATTTATCAATCTTCTTTTCACTTCCTTTCTCTTCTCCCTGAATCTCAACTTGGTAACATGATGTTAAGGAATTGAGTCATGCATAATTTATATGATGAGCATATTTTTTTTATCACGCTCCAATGTGAGAGTCTGAGTTGATTCAAATTTTAGGTATATATTTATCAACCGAGTCAATTTTTTATTGAATTTAATTTTTTTTATTAAATTAGCTCAAAAATTTACTAAACTCAATTTTTATCATCGAGTCTGAACTCATTTTATAAGCTCAATTTTTTTATTTAAATTTATAATTCTGTCCCAATCATTATTTTTATATTACTTAATGTACTAACAATAATAAATAGTTTTAGATATTAATATAATAAAATTTATTATTAGTAATTTAATAACAAACTTAATTATAATATAATATATTTTATTATTATAAAGAAACTTAATATTAGTCAAGAAAGAAAATATGTTAGTGATGTCTATACCGGAAAAATGAATGATGCGCTCATTCAACAAGATAAGGATATCAAAGAGAAAAACACTCATGAAGAAGGCTTATGGGACTCCTACCAAAGCCTAGTTTCTGGAACTGTGGTACTAGAATCTCCTCTACTGAATCAGGACTTCCCGTCGTCATCAATTAGAAATAAAAACAGTCTGAATTTAAAAAATGCAGTGGAAATGGAAGAGGAGGTTAGAAGTCTAAGTCTCTATTCAAACTCCATTAAGAGCATGTTAACGGAGAGAAAAGAACATTGGATGGGCCTCAAAGACGATTGGCTTAATAGTCAGTTATCTGACATGGAATGGGTGAGACTCTCATCAAAGGTAGAAGAAGAAATGTGTAACATTTTAAATAAATTCAAGATAAAATCAAGAAGGGGGAGACCAAAAAAGAAAGCAAGAAGAACCTTAAATCCCTTTGGACTTGGTTTATCAAAAATCAAGAAACAATCACATATGAAGATAAAGCATCCTGATATTAGGGATGACTTGAATGGTCTGTTAAAGGTTGGGGAAGCTTTAGGATTGGAAGTATTAAACAAATATTCTACATAGGATCATTTACAATTCATCAAAGGTAAATTTCTTTCAGATGTTGATGCAACCTTTTATTTCTTGGAACATCAGGGGATTAGGAAATGATCTAAGTAGAAATAATCTCCAAAGCTTGATCAACCAAGTAAAGCCAAGTACTTGTTTCATCCAAGAAATAAAAAAGAAAGAATGGAATGATAAATCAAATGGATGGATATGGAGTAATCAACAAAGTGGATTGATTTGTTGTAATGCCTCTGGGTTGTCAGGAGGTCTTCTAACATCTTGGAATACAAATGTTGTTAATCTAATCCAGAGTAAAAAAGAAAGGAATTGGATGTGGTGCCTCTTTGAAGCAAATAATCCAAAGGTAATGTTTGTTTGCTTCAATATATATGCTCCAAGTTACATCAAAGAAAAAGAGGATTTTTTTGAGTTGCTTTCGAAGGAAATAAAAAATTGGATTGACTTTCCTTTATGCTTTCTGGGAGATTGGAATAGCATTAAAAATCTTAATGAATGTGAGAACTATCTTCACTCAAAGAAAGGCATAGCCTTACTGAACTCCTTCATCAAAAATCTTGGTTTACTAGAGGCATCTCTGACAAATGAGAAATTCACCTGGTTTGGACCTGAAGGCAAGAAGAGCAAGTTAGATAGAGTTTTTTTCAACACTATTCGGACTCAAGAATGCTCATGGTATACTACAACCCTATCCAAAAAACATTCTGATCATAAACCCTTGGTCCTGAGAGTTGCCAATATAGAATGGGGGCCCAAACCCTTAAAATTTTTTGATCACTGGTTAGAAAAGGAGGAGGTAAAGCTTATGGTTACAAACTTCTGGAAAGAGGAGATAAAGACAAGAGGTTGCAACATTCACTTTACAGATGCTTTCAGAAGATTGAGGAAGGAAGTAATCATTTGGAACAAAAATGTTAACGGAAATGTCTTTAACAAAATCAAATGGGCAGAAGCTGAAATGGATGCAGCTAGGAAAGAAAGCAAAATGGAGAGGATTCAAAATATAGAGAAGGATTTGAGAAAATTGTACTCAGAAAGGGATAACCTCTTAAAAAGGAAAGTCAATCTTTTGTGGATGTTGCATGGAGATAGGACACAATTTTTTTCCATAGAGCTGTAAAGGGAAAGTGTGCAAGATCAAACATTAATATGATTGCTTCTAATGAGGAGAATATATCGGAGCCAAAGGCCATTAAAGAAATATTCTTCAATCATTTCAAAAAGTTTTTCAGCCACAAGAAAGATCAAATATGGTTTAAAATTGGAAATCTTGAGTTACCAAGGTTGAAAGATCATGAAGCAGTGAGTCTCATTCAAAAAGTTACAATGGAAGAAGTGGAATTTGCTATTGCTGACTGTAATCCAAATAAAGCGCCAGGACCAGATGGTATCAATTTTAATGTCTTTGGTTTCTGCTGGGACTTTTTCAAAGAAAGCTTCTTTAATTTTGTGGTAAGATTCATGGAAACAAGTCACTTCTCTGGGGGGGGGGTACAATTCTTCTTTTATTACCTTAATTCCTAAGAAACAAAATGCTAATTGTATAGGTGATTACATGCCTATAAGCTTGATAAACTCAGCTTACAAGGTGTTGGCTAAATTACTAGCTAATAGATTAAGAACTGTTCTGGATTCCTTAATATCTAAGGAGCAATCAGCTTTTATAAAAGGGAGACAAATTTCAGATAATATTTTGATAGTTTCAAAGACAGTTGAGTGGCTCAAAAGGAAAAGAAAAAGAGGATTGATCTTAAAACTAGACTTTGAGAAAGCTTTTGACTCAGTAGACTGGGATTTTCTATGAGAAGCATTGGAGAAAATGAACTTCAGAAGAGAATGGATAGAGTGGATTAAACAATGTATCACTTCAGCAAGAATATCTGTGCTTATCAATGGATCTCCTAAAAGTGAATTCACTCCTGGTAGAGGATTAAGATAAGGTGACCCCCTTTCACCTCTTCTTTTTAATGTAGTGGCTGAAGTTTTTAATAGATTTATAATGAAAGCTAAGATAGAAGATTTATTTAGAGGCCTAAGCATTAGGAAAGAAAAGTTGGAAATATCTGTGCTTCAGTTTGCAGATGATTCTATCATCTTCCTGGAGGCAAGTGAGGAGTCAGTTATTGGTTTAAAGAAAACACTTGAATGTTTTCAATATACTTCAGGTCTCAAAATTAACTTTGAGAAAAACTTTTTATTTGGTTTTGGTGTGGAGAGTGGAAAACTAAAAACTTGGTTGAATATCCTAAAATGCAAGAGTGGAAGTCTACCTTTTGATTACTTGGGTTTTAAGATTGGTTCTTCCTGTAAAAGGAAATCCTTTTGGGCGCCTTTAGTCAACAAATTGAGGAATAAGCTAAGTGGTTGGAAAAGAGACCATCTCTCTAAAGCAGGTAGGTTAATTCTTATACAATCAACCTTAAACAGTATGCCAATATACTGGATGAATCTCCTTAAGATGCCTTCTTCAGTTGTTAAGGAAATCGAAAAAATCAGAAGGAACTTTTTGTGGGGACACAAAGAAGAGGAGAGAAAACTTCATTATCTCTCCCGGGAAAAGGTGTATAAGACCAAGGATTCAGGTGGTCTAGGTGTTGGCTCCTTAAAGAATAGAAATACTACACTTCTATCTAAATGGTCACATAGATGGCTGCAAGTAAAACAAGCTTTTTGGAGACAAGTAATAATTTTTATTTATGGAAAATATATGATCCAGAGCATTGACCAGTAGAAGGCAAATTCAGCAGCTTCTAACATTATTAAAAGCATCTCTTATCCTCACAAAGATCCTAACATAGCTCCATTTCTAAAGCATGAGGATTTTGCTTGGCTGACAGGTAATGGTGAAAATATTTCATTTTGGGAAGATAAGTGGTCAGACCTTGGGATTCTTTTATACAAGTTCAGAGTCCTTTTCTCAATTTCCACAAATAAGAGTTCCAGTCTAGCTCAAATGATAGGTCTTATAAGATCTAAAGAAGTTGGCTGGAAGTCTCTTTGGAAAAGAGAGTTAAATGATAGGGAGTCTAGGAAATGGATGGATATAGTTAAAACTACTGAAGTTATCAAGCTCAATAGACAAACAGACTCTCTCATCTGGATACATACAAACAAAATCTTGTAGACTAGGGATGTTTACAGAAAAATTGAAGTTCCTTCTGTTGACAACAAATGGAAATCTATCTGGGGCTTTAATTGTATCCCAAAAGTTAAAATCTTTTTATGGAAACTTGGACATAACATTCTTCCAACAAAAGCATTGTTCAAGGACAGAAACATCATTCTTCAAGGAGACACTATTTGCAGTTGGTGTAATGAATCAGAAGAGAATCTTAAACACACCTTTTATGACTGCACTCTGGCAAAATGGTTCAGAGAGTTAGTAACAAAATGGTGGAGGGCAGATAACTTAATTTGGAATGACAAGTTAGCCCTGCCATGGTGCTGGGTAAACAACAAGAGTAAAAAATGGTCAAGGAAAGGGTGGAACCTCTTCATTGCAGTCTTGATAACGCTTAAACCTGTCCGGATCTACTTTCTTGCTCCAAGGTTGCCTTGGATCCGGGTCCGGGCCTTCGAACCTACAAAACAATGCCACGCGAAGCCTTGTCGGCTCCGGTGAGAGAATTAGGGTTCCGGTGGAAATTCCGACCAAAATTCTAGAGAGGGAAAGTAGAGAGAAGGCAGAGCATA
>JAUEJK010241601.1:0-10234 GCA_032274865.1 Eryngium alpinum
ATTTAATATTTAAATAGGATATTACTTCTTATTTAATTAAAATTATAATTTATTTATAAATATTAAATCACTTAATATTTAAATATTAGTGGTTGCAGTTTATCAAACACCTAGCGATGAAAAAACACACACATACCAAAGAAGTAGCATGTTCAATATCTTCCATTGCTGTCGGATGATCATATAAAAATAAAGTCGTCGCACGGAAAGCCACCTAACGGCTTCTGCCTTAAATCCATAACCACTTCAATCATTTCATGGCTTTCGCTCGATGAAGTTATGATTTATTTTTGAATATTAAATCACTTAATACTTAAATATTAATTAAGGAGTAATGACGACAAAAAAAAAAAAGCTTCATGTGATCTTATGTTCTGTTTTAATAATATAGTATAGATGACACCGTGTATTTTTTTATTACTGATAACGCAAGAAATGTAACTTACCGAGATGGGGTGGGTAAGGAACTTCCCGTGTTATTTAAGAATTTATACTTCTTTAAAAAGATTAACTTACTTTATCCTAATTAAAATATGTCAACCAAACAACTTGATATATTATAACTTCCTAGGAAATTGAATTTAATGGGTAAATACGGGCTAACCAAATGACCATTAAAATAATTAAAGTAAATCTTTTATCAATTATTAAAGGAACAACAATACAAATCTATAACCCGTAGAACCAATACTTTTGATAAATTAATAGATCGGAGGTCCTCAAATTGATTTTAATCAAACAATATAGATACAATTATAATCACGTATACTTGTATGCACACGTGCAAACACACACAAACTTGGATATAGAGACAACCGTGTTTGTGTACCTTAGATTAAGTGGACAACTAAGAAGAAAGATTTTCAGGCGGAGATGGATGAAAATTGTACGCTATCGCCTATATATAGATATGTGGATACGTATATAAATTCACACATAAACACACATCACTGTGTGAGAAACGAAGGCGATGTTTAGGTGGAGGTTTCTGTGGCCGTGAGAAGGCGCCAGAAGATAAATATTTAATATAAAGATGTTTTAAGAATTTTATTTATTAATATTTTATTTTTAAAAAATTAATAATTAATATAATGATGACGATAAAAAAAAGCTTCAGTTACCTCATGTTCTGCTTTAATAATATAGTATAGATGTGATTAACTCTTGTTCTTATTAATAACATAACATAACATAACATAACATAACATAACATAACATAACAAATAAATATATAATATCCTATAATAATTATTATGAGAAAAACAAATATATATCATAACAAGAATCAGAAATCATATACGATTCTTTTTTCTTTTTTTCCCTTTTGTCAAACAATCTTTACTTCTGTTGCTGCTTATTGTTGGTACCAGATTTTTCAAATATAAAATATATACTGACGACGACGTTAACATTGACAACCTGCTCAACGTGTTGATGACGTAACTTCTACTGACATCAGAACTACGAGGTATTAGTACTACTATACAACTGATGGGTGAAGGCGTGTTCTGATTGGATGGAGACCAAGTCAAGCTTTGACCCGGTCAAATAGGGAAGCAATTATTTGGTAGACGAAAATGAACTGACGGGATGAGACAGTCAACCGAATCCCATCTATATCGGATAACTACCTGGCATGAAGATATAAGGCAGTGTTTGGGCAACATTCAAAAGAGACTTGGGCCTAAATTCAAGGGTAACTTAGTGGGGAACGTGGATTAACTCCCACAAAGCTTTATTTGAGTAATGGAGATCATGCACTAGGGGAGAAGCATATATATAGTTAGCTGTCAGTAACATAAAAGGGGATCTCTACATTCATACACTCACTTTGTCTCTTTGTAATCACCAATGTTGTAACTCTTTCAACGTTCATAGTGCTATAGTTGGTTGGGACATTCCCACTCGCGGTTTTTAACCTCATTGAGAGGTTTTTCGTGTCACCAATTATTTGTATCCTTTAATTTTTTTCTTCATATTCACTGATGTTTACATCATGTCAGTACATAATTCTGCACTAGTTTCATAAATTAAAATTTGGTTAGGTTTAGTTATTGCCCTACAATTTTTTACCAAAATAATTTGGCACCCACCGTTGGGCGTTAACTAAAATTCTATCCATCAACGATGACGTCCGACAATGATTCTCAAGCCTACAAAGCTTTTGGTTCTGGCCATGCTCACGAAGACAATGACAGCCAATCTAAGGTTGACAAGTTGAAGGCAACGATCCAAAAGCTGACGGCAGAGCTCGACAATATCAAGTCCAATAGCAAACATAATTCAAAGATGACAACATGTGGTTTTGGAAACAGTCTAAGCTTTGAGAAAACTACTAACGGGAAGGAACACGACGATGATGACGTGGAGTTAAGGGATTGGACTGAGGAGGACGACGTGGAGATTATGGATGACGAAACTCGATACGACAAAGACATTTGAAAAAAGGCAACGGGTGCATGCCCTAACAAACAACAAGGAAAGTCCAACGAACGTGGTAAGCGCAAAGGTAAGAAAACTAATTTTGTGTCAAAAGATTATTTGGATAACCTTGTCGACATGAAGTTCTCCGCTGTCATTACAACGCATACTTGGCGTGCCGACCCCTTTGGAAAAAGTTAAACTGACAAGCTACGCAGGATCTCCCTTTATTGACGAGATAGCGCTAGTTGACGTGCCAAAGAAGTTCACATTGCCTGAAATTAACAACACCCCAATTCAACAGACATGATGGACTAAACAGTTCATCGACTATCTCACTGATGGCATCCACCCAATTGATAGGCAAGTACGCTGCTACCTGGTGCCTTATCTAATTGACAACACGGTTGGACAAGGGGCATACAGATTGATGACATTCACCTAAAGGCATACCATGTCTGGTAAGTTATTTTCTTATACGTTTTTAACTTTGCAAATAAAATACCACGTCAGTACATCTATATTATAGGGCATTATTTACTTATGACATGACTACTTTGTAACACTTTGTTTATTATCAATAAGACATGACATCCATGTCCAACATCTGACATCAACTTCTTTACTGTCATATTGACAACGACAATTACTTCACATATTTACTGTCATACTAACAACGACAAATGCTTTACACATTTACTTACTGTCACTTGACAACGACAATTATTACAACTGACTTGACAACGTCAAGAGGCATTACACCTACAATGACAATGTAAGCGCACTAACATTATGAATTACAAATTCTGTCAACACTGACAAGTAGAGATCTACCAACGTTAACACTACGCACAAGCATAAGTTTTACAAATGACAGAATTGAACTACGTTCCAAGTGCTGACAACGAAAGTCCCAAAAAACAAGGAAAATAAATTGGTAAAGCTAACAGATAAAGCTAAAATATCTTAGAAAAAAATCATTGCAACTCCTCCAGTATTTGAATCAAAATTAGAACCATACATCTCCCAAAGCAAGCAAAATAAATTGGTAAAATGTTGTATCCAACCACAGACAGAAATCAAGGGCTAAGCCTCGTTCGGTCATTCAATGTTCTCAAACAAACTCAGTAGCTCAAGAAGGAAGATAGACTCTAGTTCGTGTTTAAAGATAACAACACTAGCTTAAAGATATAATAACACAAAAGATTGCAAAAGTTTAAAAATACAGTAAGTTAGAGCATGAAGCTATGACAAGTTATTACGTAAATGAAGAACATGATATTTGAGAAGTGCAACAAACCAAAGGTGGCAACAAAATCTTGAGTAAACAATATCGGGGATGTTTGGAAATCTCTTATATGAGTTTATAATAGCTTTAGAAAATGAAATAGGTGAGTGCTTTTTTTTTTCAAAGCCTCATATAAGCTCAATTTATATCTACACCAAACATGGATATTAGCTGTAGTACGCTTTATATACGACAAGCCTATAAGTGTTTGTGAGAATTCTTGGAATTCCGAACTCAAAGAATTATATTCTTCGAATTCCGAGTCTAAGGAAATGTTGGTATAGCTTTATAAAGATCTTACTCACACAGTGAGAAGAATATTACATGCTATTGGTATTCTATCGAATAATTGGTTGAAAGGAACGGTATTCGAATACCCGAATTTTTTGATCGTCGGGTTGTATATCCTGAATCTTAAAGTATACTTACATAGCCAAAGTATACTAACCGCTCAAGAAGTTATCGCGCTAGAATTTAATATTCAATCGATAGCTCCACTTGAGATGTTTTTCCGAATACTGATTAAATTCGCTTGGTAAGAGCACTCAAATCAGTATTCACCCTAACTATTTTAAACTCCAAGAAGGGTAGTACTTGTTTTCCACTAAGTTGTGAAGATAGAATCATTACTGTCTAATACCCAATTTGATAGTATCAATGGGAAGTTGATACTATTCAGACCGTGAGGGAGTAAGCGATTGCTAGTCCGAGACAGTCTATGTGAGAAGTTCAAGTAGCTACAACAGTCTCTACAAAGTTGAGGAGAAGGCGGGAAGTCTTTTTCCAATATACTAAGTACGAACTGGTAAAGTGTACGGTTGAGGAAAAGGCGGGAAGTCTTTGTCCAATAGACTTAATGGCACAACAAGTCTACACGGTTGAGGAAAAGACGGTAAGTCTTTGTCCAACAGACTAACATAGCATTACCCAAAGTCTACACGGCTAGGAAGAGGCGGGAAGTCTCTGTCTGGTAACCCGTGGTAGAAACTAAAGTCTACAAGGCTAGGAAGAGGCGGGAAGTCTCTGTCCAGTACCCCTTGGTAGCAACTCCAAAGTCTACAAAGTTGAGGAAGTGACAAAAAGTCAGCTGTCCAAGATTAACGACGTAGCAGAATGCCAAAGTCTATAAGGTTGATGAAGCGATGGGAAGTCGTCTGTGTAAGATTAATTGAGTAGCATTGTACGATTTCTCCACCAGTATCAAGAAGCGTGTACTAAAGGGTATTTAGTGGAAATCTCAATTTCTGGAGAGGAAACCAACGACTGGACTAGGGGGCTTATATCGGGTTGATATAAGTTCGCGAGCCAGGATAAATCTCTTGTGCACTTACTTTATTTCATGCTTTAACTTTTTACTTCCGTAAATTAACTTAACTGCTCACAAAGTAGGAAATTCAAAAACTCTTAATCTCGAATTGTATTCAGATTTTCGGTGTCTTAGGAGTGTGAGTGTAACCCTCTCGTGGCTGTTAAGATTGGTGTCTTTTGACGGGGGTTTTAAGTGATCTTCGGGTCCACTAGTTGATATGGCCAATCGATTTGAAAACTTTTGAGACCATTAGTTTTTGAAGGACTTATCTGGTAAAGATAAATTTAAAAAGGCCAACTAATTTTTAATTGGTGATTAATCTATTCAACACCCCCTTCCTCTAGATTAATTAGCTCGCTTATGGACCTAACAAACTCGAAACTTATTCGTATTTAGATTAGATTTGAATTCTACAAACTGAATTTTGGTTCGAATTTATATAAGTGATACCCAAATATTACTACCTTCGTACCATAACATAAGGTATTTGACTTTTTACACGTATATTTAGGTGTTTTGATCCATTACTTATATATATAATTTTTTAATATTTTCCTTTTGCAAATAGTAATATAACTATTATATTTTTATTTAAAAAGAAATAATTTAAAATAATATATATAAATACCTAGTCAAAACACCTAACCATACATAAAAAAAAGTTGAACACCCTATATAATGGTATTGAGAGAGTAATTTGTATTCAATTATTATTATGTAAACCGAATTCCAACAATCGAGATCCATATGTAAGTGTTCATTTTTCATCTATTAGAGCAAGTCCAATGGTTGTGCTAAAATAACATGATGCTATAATTATAATTTAGCTCCAAAAATAAATTTTTGTGCTAAAACAGCTACACCTCTCCAATGGTTGATTTCAAAATAGAACAATATAGTCTTGAATTTAACTGACTTTTCAACCACCTCATATAAATACTAGACTACCCTCTCTTAAATTTTCTACCTAAAATTTTTACCTAAAATTTTCACTTTGATCTTTTATCTATCTTAACTTGCTCACAAAAAAATTCTTTTCGATTATTACCATGATTAACTTAAAGAAAAAGATGAACCAAGGAGACATTGATAGCAATTCTTTCGTCTAAGATGAGTACATAATGTTACAAACAGTAATAATGAACATCTTTATGCAAATACAAACAAATAATAACAAGAAAGAAAGAGGTCATCATGGTTCCGTCAATGGTCGATCTTTGATCCGGTGTGATAGGGAGGTTGCCACCAAAAGAATTCATTCACACTTTTTTTTTTCTAAGTATCCTCTTTTTAATGAAAAAAAATCCGTCAACGTTTTCGAATGCTTCAACAATATGATTGATTATTTCATCCAAAAAATGGGTTATTTTACTGCAAAGATGAGGTATTTGTGGGAAGCTAGTACAACATTGTTAGACCCTCATCTCCTATCTAAGAATGTTTTCATCCCATTAACTAGCCAAGCATGGAATGGTATCATGCGTTGCGCTGATTGGGCGCCGACGTGGCCAACAGTAAGCCAGCCGGCCTGTTCAGCGCGTGCGCGCTGGTCTGCCTCAATATGTGTGCCAGCACAAGTGTGGGAATTGAGATGGCTGTTTTAGATGCCTAGATTGTAGAGCTTAAAGATGTTAGAAAGAAGCACACAACCCAAGTTAAATTCAAGCGCAAGCGTTAGAAGTTGGCAAAGTTGAGCGGCAACGGCGCAACCTGCCTAGGCGCACGCCTCCGCCTAGTATTGTAGCAATCGAGCAAGCACTTATATGTTGCCTTAAAATCGTGTGGTGGGTCTCTAGTATAACTCAAAACAAGCTGGTCTAAGTCTCCAAGAATGATGGAATGATTGTGGCTCGAAAACAGGCTGATTTGGCACAATACCTAAAAATATTGAGCGGTTGGCGGCGGTTAAGCAATAGCGGTTCCAAGCAGTTACACCTAAGCTGATTATGGGCTCTCATAGGACGATTAAATACTGGTTGGTTATTGTTAGAAGTTACAAACATGGGCAGAAGCAAGTTACAATGGGAAGGCATAAAAATAGGGCCACTAAAAGTAACTACCTTATTAGTGGGCTCCTACTATTGTGGCACTATGATTTGACAGCCTATTTGAAGGGAAAACCGAATGGAACCACCTCTATAACTACTGGACAGATAGTGGGGAGTTGTTGGAATACTTGTACATACACTATGGATGCCTAGAGAGAAGTTACAACTGCCATGCAGTTGTAACTATCCACTTAGTGGGCGGTTTCTTTGTACTTAGCCTATAAATACTTGTAATTTGTAGGAGGGATTAAGTAGGATTTCATAGAGGCAAAGAAATCAGAGTGAAAGAAAAGTCTTGTGCAATAGATAGAGTGTGCAAACACTTAGACAATTACGTGAGCATCAAATCCTTTGTATTTGTGGCATTAATATAAAGGTTCGGCACTTGCTGATTTTAAGTGTGTTCTTAGTTAATAGGCACGCTTCTACACACTCAGTGGGTTAGTAATTGTGTGTTTGAGAGCTTTGGAAATTTCGTTGTTGGAAGAGAAAGGTTTTTTGATCCATAACCTCAAGAGAAGGCTGGACTGATTATGATAGAACGTTATTGAAGCGTGCAACTTGTTCTGTTACTTATGGTGCGTCAAAATCAGGCCGCACGCGTCCAAAAATTCATATCGAAGGAACGGACCTGTGACAGTTGGTATCAGAGCTTTGTTAGTAAGCTATTCTAGAGAGTTTTTTGCTTCATATGATGCTCTAAGATAGGAGAAGGTAAGGAGAACAAATATTATGTACAACTTGTTCATTTTGAGAAAGTTCTGTCTCACTCTATGGAAAAGAACTTGAAGCCATTGGTGGAAAAATGTCAGGCCATGAAGAAGGACCTTGACGAACTGAAGCAAAGAAATGCCCACTTGACTGAAAATATGGAAGGAAGTTTCTGGGATATGACTATGCAGATTGTCCCTCTCGGATTGATGGCTTGAAGAGTTGAAGGAAATCAACTATGAGTTGGCTTTCCTAAGAAGAGGTGTGGTTGGTGTCTCGATTATGAATGGTGGACGCCACTACAAAGCACATATTGTTGCTGATCCCGTTGCTAAGGGACAATGGCTGGTCACTAATGCAGCCCGCTATGGAGAGGAAGAGATTGGTTTGGGCATTATTGCCAAACCAAAGGCATGCTTTGTATGCAGCCGAAATGGGCATGTTGCTGAAAAATGCCCACTTTTAGAGATGGCTAGGGCCTTGGCTTCTGATTCTGATACGTCCTCAAGTGCTGGAAAACGTAAGAGGAGATTTGAAGGATGTTAACGTTCGTGGGGAACAGCACTTAGCCAAATTCTGTCCATATAGGACTGCATAAAGTGGATGCGCGTATGATTTTTGAGTGTGAGAGAAGAAAAGGTGCAGCGCTGCCTCACGCTTGCACCTAAAGAAGTTCAGTGCCTAGTAAACATGTTGCCTGAAGTGCAGCAAGGGATGAAGAAGAACTTGTTCGAAGTTGGTCATTCAGAAGGGAATACTAAAAAAGTAGCAGCGGACTTCGAATTCCAAGTGTGGGTAACATCAAGGGCAATATTCTGTTATGTTTATGTTGCTTTCTGTTTATTTACTTGATGTGTTAGCCTAAGTGTGTTGCTACTATGTATTTCCCTTTCAAATGTAAGCCAAGTGTTTAATGTGAACAATAGTTGTATTATTATTGTCACATGGCTAGACTTGTTCTCTTAGAAGTTTAGTTTTCTTGGTAGTAATCTACAATTGGGAGGAAATCATCATGCAAATTAAGCACGACAACATATTGGTCAAGCTCATATAAACGAAGCAACCGTCATCAAGCGCCTTGCTTGTATGACTTAGGGATGAAACAATGGTTTTGACTGAAAATCATTGCAGAGAGGAGGCCAGTACAGCTAAAAAGAAGTTGGCTAGTAGCATGCGGCAAAAGGCAACGACAAAGTTAGCGTAGCGAAACCAAAGCCGTCTAACATAAAATTGTGGTTGTGTTTCTATTGGCCCTTGCAGAGTTGATGAGGACATCAAGCTCAGGAGGTGTGTGAGGATTTGTTAGACCATCGTCTCCTATCTAAGAATGTTGCCGTCCCGTTAAGTAGCCAAGCGTGGAATGGTAGCATGCGCTGCGCTCATTAAATGTAATATCCTTATTATTTTATATTAGTATTTTTTTACTAAAAGTTTTTTATATATTTATTATTTGCGTAAATAGTTAGTAAATATTAAAAAAATAATGATTAGACTGGATTTGAGAGAAATGAATGAACTCTCTATTTTTTGGGTGAGTGCTCCGTGTAGTATACATGCATAAGAAGGTAACATATTTCATGAGAAACCAATATCCTTTATTTTCAAGAAAACATAGCACGCAAGCGACATAGTCGCTCTCATTATCTCCTCAAAATAGACTCGTCAGTCTCTGCCATATCACCTCAAAATGGGGTCATGACTGCAGTTCTATTCCAAAATCAAAACCTCATTTCCGTTATAACCAACTCCTGGCTATAACCTGGAATGAGGCAGACCATAGGCTCCAAACCAAATCTGACATGGTCCGTTGCCAGTCTAGAAGGAATGGACCGCCTATGGTCAGGGCCCATGCATACAGAATTGAACACATAATTTTCATGCTAAAAATATGTAACCATAATATTTAATCATGTATAAAAATATTTAAAATGAATGCACTCATTTAAAATATTAATTTTAATTTAATTTAAAAATATTTAAGAATAAGAACACTCAATAAGCATACTTTTAGCTTTATTTGAACATAATAATTATAACAGCGACTATTATTATTTGTTCATTATTTAATAATTAAGTAATTATTTAATTATACAACAAACGACTGTGAGAAAATATGGAAGAGACTTACAGTCAAAAGCCCAACTCTAGTCGTTCACTCGGTTATTCACTGTCAGGCGTTACACAAGAGTTTTCATTATTAATATATATTTACAAATTATTATTATTATTATTATTATTAACAATTAATTATTAACTCTTAAAATTAAATAAAAGAAAAAAAAGAAGAGGAAGGGGGTGTACCTTTAAGAGCATCTCCAATAGAGGTGCCAAAAAGAGTGCCAAAATTTGACATCTCATCATATATATTAGTTTTTTATTTTCTCTCTTCCACATCATTTTAGGCACTCTTTTCACAAAAACCACTCCAATAGGTAGGCACTCTTCACAATCTACTTA
>JAUEJK010241817.1:0-10233 GCA_032274865.1 Eryngium alpinum
GATAGAAGTGCATAAGTATTTATTAAATCATATCATACATGTATAAATCTTCTTTTGTATTCATGTTAAAATAATATATGAGTTGCATCTAAATATTTTGTGAAACTGATTTTGCGGATAGAAGTGCATAAGTATTTATTAAATCATATCATACATGTATAAATCTTCTTTTGTATTCATGTTAAAATAATATATGAGTTGCATCAAAATATTTTACTTATGTGAAACTGATTTTTCATACCGAGGAAATTTTGACTTCATTTCGACTTTGCAGCTGGAAAGTTGTATGCTCATGGGGACGAGGAGAGGATGGACAACTAAGTCATGGAGATGCTGAAGATCGATATTCTCCTACTCAAGTGAGTGCCTTATACGGTGAGGAAATAATATTTGTTAGTTGCGGAGCAGATCACTCAACTGCATATTATGAGTCAAGTAGGCAAGTGTTCAACTGAGGTTGGTATGTTTTTTGTTACTGTCTTACTTTTATTCAGTTATATGAATCAACATGTTACTATAGCTAGGCTTTTCTTTCATATTCCTTTGCAGATCATGAAATGTAGTTCAAACCCATGTTGCATCGTATTATTATTGAAACAAGCTATGAGCCTGTGCTGAACACAAACTATCTATAATCATGATCAGGTTCATCCTTCGAATAGGTAGCAACTAGTTCGATAAAATCAAAACGATCATAAGTCTTCCTTTAGCTGCTATTAACTCTGTAGCTGTTTAGTTTCGTTATCTTGGTTGAAAAAATTTGATACGTATTTTTGTTTCAAGGACCAAACAAGATGGGCCCAGAGGTGAAGTGTTGGTGCGTCACAATGCAAAAACTGAGAATGTTCCTCTAGATTGTAGGATTGGAAACACCAATGATGGTGAAGAGGAGCTTTCTGATGGATGATTTGGTTCGAAACATAGAGCAGAATGATCGATTTGTTATTGTTGTGTGTAACTTTAGTAGAAGGCATAAAAAGAAGATGTGCATCCTGGTGCCTAAGCTGTAGAAACTAGGATGTAGGTGTCTATATATGTTTAGGTACTCGATTAATTATGTTGTGAAAGCTCATGAGTTTAAATCTTGTTTAAAGTATGAATTGTCAAATACTCATGAGTTTTAAGTTGTATTTTCTTTTTGCTGAACTGTATCTTGTTTTGGTGCACTGTCTTTTTGCTTAATTGTATCTTATTTTGGTGCACTGTATTTTTTTAACACAGTCTGTAATGATAGTGTTGTTTTATAAGTATACAGCTGACTTTTGAAAATTATTTTTTTTGTTAACATACATTATTTTGTGGGCGATACAGTTTTTTTATTTATGGAAAAAAATAATGCACGAAAACAAGATACAGTTCAGTAAGAAGACAGTGCACCAAAATAAGATACAGTTCAGTAAAAAGACAGTGTTCCAAAACAAGATACAGTTCAGCAAAAAGATATAGTTCATCAAAAAGACACTGCACCAAAATAAGATACACAGTGTAGCAAAAAGATACAGTTCAGCAAAAAAAATACAGTTCATCAAAAAGACACTACACCAAAATAAGATACACAGTGTAGCAAAAAGATACAGTTCAGCAAAAAAAATTACAGTTCATCAAAAAGACACTGCACCAAAATAAGATGTACAATGTAGCAAAAAGATACAGTTCAGCAAAAAAAGATACAGTTCATCAAAAAGACACTGCACCAAAACAAGATACACAGTATAGCAAAAAGATACAGTTTAGTAAAAAGACAGTGCACCAAAATAAGATACAATTCAACAAAAAAATTACTACAGCTTAAAATTCATGAGTATTTGACAATTCATATTTTAAAAGTAGAACACTTCAACAGGCTACAACAATCGAAACATTAATTTTGTCCTTTTCACAAAAAAGCCATATAACAATATTCCTAAGACCATTTTTTTATTTACACAATTTTTTTCAGGTATCTTATTCAGCAACTCCAAAGCTTCAGTAATCTTTTCCGCATTACACAAACTCTATGTTCACCCCTTTTCATTCATCAGTTCTTCACCAAACCTTCCAAGTCCACTGGTTCCATTATGTCCTGCTATACATATCCAATCAGATTCATGTCCATTCTCTGTCAGATAAACACACACACACACACACATGTATAATCCACAATGTCACATAAACACACACACACATACACATGTAGATATACTAACCTGAAGCAGCATGGGGTGCTGAAACCACATTTGCTCTCCTCCTCTTGTGGTGCACCATGCAAAAAAGCTTGCAAATGCCGAGACAAGAAAATCAGATGGAATTGTTGTGCCTAGAATTACTGGAAGCTTGTTTTTCTTTTTAACACCACCTGATGGAGATGTAAATGTTGGAATTTCTGGTGTATTTCCATTGGTAGTACTTGTATCACATGAATTCGCAGTACACAAGTTTGGGTTTCCTGTTACACTGATCAAGATAATATTTCAAAATTAAAAAAATATATAGAAGTCGTTTAGCTGCAGAGTTTAAAATTATCGTCAACGTCTTGCATAATCACATTGGCCATATCATCATCTAAACCAAGATTAGGTTCACAAACAGTTCCAACAACAGGCACCAGCTTGCTAGACATGAAAGCTTGATATGATCTCCCATGTATTTGTTGGAGACACTTGAAAAGCTCCGTATTAATAACCTGTAATACAACCTTAATTAAAACAGCAAGTACAAAATAAAAATTTAACCCCTAAATAAGTCGACTTTTAAAAGGTTTCTCACTTCATTTATCATTCTTTCTCTTGCAGCTTTCTTATTCCTTGCCTTGATCAAGAGATATATTTTACCCACATCAGGAATGGTCCGTAGTATCTTTTCTATAGGAACTGTACAGTAACCACACGGAAAGGGAAGGCGTGAATATGCAATTCATCACACGGAAAAGATCAGTTTCACTATTTTCATATACTTATATCACCGATATGTATGTGTGTATTACATATATTTTGAAGTGGGAAGATAGATTTCAAGATTACTTAGTGGAGAAATGCACCTTTTGCCAAGAAGCCAGTTGCACCAGTTATAAGAAGCCCTTTTCCTTCAACAAACTTGACAATGCCAATACCCTTCTCATGCACATCCATAAGAGTTCCATTATAAGATATTAAATCCTTCACTGCAATCTCCGATTGGTTGTTCCCATTCGGATTTAACACCAAACATCCTTTTGCATCCAAGAGAGCCTGACCATGTTCCAAACTCATCACAGTGGATCTATCTGTTTTAACAGAGGACACTTTACTTGTCTTCATAACAGTTCCACCACTCTGACAATAAATGATGCCATTTTGCTTCTTCAAAAGGCACCGACTTTGCATTTGGGACAATCTTATACTTGTTCTTGGTGCAACTGAGATGGAAGATAGAGATAAAGATCCCATCATGCAAACAGAAGTGGTGAAAAAGAAGATGAGCACATAATTGAATGAAAAACTGATTATGGTAGGTTAAAAGTTGGAAGACGGAAAGTTCAGCTAATCCCCTCCTAAAAAAGATAAAAATAAAACATAACAAAAGCAAGTAAACAAACAAGAATCTATAAAATGAATCGTGTTATTTTCTTATCTTTCGAGGAGTAAGAAGAAAAAGATGGGTTGGTCAGGGGATTTAAGGGAAGGGCGAGATGAGAATTAGGAGGAATATACAGAAAGGCTCTCTTTTTACCAGCCTTCTCATACTTCTCAGCAATGGTTAAGAGGGTGGGAACGCTATTTATTCTCCTATTTAATTACTAAACATGTGTAGATAAATTCTAAAGAAAAATACGCAGAAGAAAGGGTGTGATTCTTAAGTAGGTGATATTTTGTATTCACTGTTATACAAGTTGAGACTTTACACTATTAGTGATGTTTTGTTGACTTGTTGTAAGATAAATTTCTCTTCCAAAAATTTTAAACCAACAGGAAATAATTATAATTCTTCATCGGTACTAAAAATACACCCTACCTTAACTGAATAAAAGATTCGAAGTAATGAAAATAAATAATGAAAAACGAATCCTAACTTAAAAAAATTGTTACCTCTCCTACAAGTGGAAGCAACAGAATAGTGTTGCGCAACAAGAAAATAAACCACTTCAGATTGGAGTGTGGTTTCTAGTTTGTACAGGTAATTGTGAAGTATCAGCCTTCAGTTGAAACTCATTAACTAAAGGAAATATGGTAAACTATATATCTCGTCTTATAGTAAACTACACTTCTTCGACAAAAACCGAATCTACAGAAAAAAATATTTATAAATTAACACCAAATCTTTGAGACATGAGGGTTTGCGGAACATCTTAATATATGATAGCATCAATATAACATATGACCATTTCTTCACCTGCAATGCCAGCAAGTATAGGATTTAAAGTCCAGGCAGA
This sequence comes from Eryngium alpinum, assembly GCA_032274865.1. Lineage (NCBI taxonomy): Eukaryota > Viridiplantae > Streptophyta > Magnoliopsida > Apiales > Apiaceae > Eryngium > Eryngium alpinum. Next base: position 4,388 of record JAUEJK010241817.1, read on the forward strand.
GTACATATTATCACTATAATCCATGATATATCCTTTTCATTTACTCAAGTTTTTGATTGGTGAAGGAAAGACAATAAACATTAGCTGCAACTTGCTGTTTGCAATTGTATAGCCCCCCACAACCCTTTCTTTTATAACTCATAGTACTTGGCTAACGTCCATATTTTCCCACATTTATAGACGATAGTAAGCCACTGATAAAATTATGGTATCTTATTTATGTTAACTTCAAGATCAATGATATTTTGGAGGTGACAGTATGGGATCAAACATCAAGCAAAGTTGTTTTTTAGAGAAACAAAATGGAGTAGTTAGCACTTAAGCTAATAAACCTAGTGTAGCTAACACTACTATGACATAATTAAATTATAATATGCAGAAACTATGTTTTTCCTCTTAAAAAAAATCATAGAAAACAAGTTTAATACAATACAGAGAACATATCGTTGCACAAATTTTAGCATAAAATCAGGAACCTAAAAACATGTGTATGTTCTCCAATCAGATAGATGAATACAAATTCTTATAAATGAAAAACATAATTACTAAAACTTTAAAAAAATGTTAAATAAACTTTGATGAATCTAAAATATAAACATTCAAAAATACACATACACATAGTCCTATGATAATGGCAGTAAAAATCTTACACGTGAATGCAATTTACAAATTGGTCAATTCAAATACCTTGGATTCCTAGTTCTTCTGAATTTTTATACATCGCGATTTTGCTCGATTTGCACAAATATGTGTACTGGAATGTCGCAAGATGTAATTAGCGTTCTTAGCAATTTGAAGTTAGGGTTAGCGATTTGAAGTTGAGATAAGATGTTGACGGAAGTTAATCCCGTTTGGTTGGTTGCCGTTAATATGTTTTCTTACACTCTTACATCAGATCTGTTCTTAATTACAAAAATATCACTCCGTGTTTCTGAAATAAAACACTTACCAGCCATTGATTTTAATAGATCCAATGGTTTTGGAGTGGTTCTCATTCCTCATTTTTTTATGTTTCCTATTAGAACCAACCCCTATATATATATATATATATATATATGAGTTGAGTTCAAGAGAGAACCACTAAAAAAATTACGCTAGAGAACTAATCTCCACCATCCATTTTAACGGTTCAGATTAATGTAATTTAGTAAAATAGTTAAAACATTACTTCCTGCCAACTACCTTCTCACCGCCATTAATTTTAACTCTCTCTCTCTAATCAAATTACTCTCTCAGCTTTCTCTCTCTAACCAAATTAGTCTCTCTCTCTCAACAAATTTCTCCCGAACTTCACAGCTTCACCTATCAATTTCATCTAAAAATTACTAAAATCAAATTTCTCCCGAACTTCACAGCTTCACCCATCAATTTCATCTGAAAATTACTAAAATCAAATTTCTCCCGAACTTCACAGCTTCACCTATCAATTCCATCTGAAAATTACTGAAATCGGCATGAAACGAGTTCTCCGTAAGTGATTCTCATCCTCTTCTAAATTATTACAGTCAATTGCCATGAAAATAGATTTTACACCGATTGTTAATTAGGTTTTTTCAATTAACGGATTCGGCATTTTTCTACTGCAATTTATATACTCCTAATATTTGTGGATTCACACTAAAATTGAAAACATTGTTTCGTTTTGATTTTTTGATTTGAGTGACACCTACTTATTTTACTTAATTTGAATTTTTGAGTAGGACACTTGTTAGTTAGCTTGTTTGCCTATTTAGTTGATTTACAATTTGGTTTAGTTGGTTTGATTTGATCTGACAACAAGTAGTAATAGATAGTACACATAGTTCACGTGAGTTTCTATATGGGAAACATAGTGTGAATTTAGCGTGAATAGAATCAAAGCAGATACTGGAGTTTAGTTACCATTATGATGATTTCAGAATTCAAAAAATACCACCATATTAGATACTATTGGTCTCTGTGAAATTTAAGAACAAAAAAATGTTCCTGATGAGGGTATTATCTCTAAAAATTGTTGTGGATGTACCTATTCAATACTTATTTGGTTGTATCATGTTCTCTTGCTGAATTTTCACCATACGTATACTTTGTAACATTAAACATTACCATGAGAGATGCAGTATCAGGCGAAACTTTCCTCATACTTGTTCTAAGTTTATGCAACAAATAGTAAACCTTGTCGTCTCTGCCAGCTTCTATACTTACTTATAAAAGTGCCTCCAGTTCAGGCTCCTCTGGGTAAACACCATGTTGTACCATGTGTTGTTCAATAATAAAGGCATTCTCAACATCTCCATTGCCAGTAAAAACAGAGAGAGCAGGCCCATAAGACTGTAATCTAGGGTTTATCCCCATTTCTTTCATTTGTTTAACCATAGCAAATGCCATGTCAGCATTAACCATAGCAAATGCCATGTCATTAAGTAAGTTAAGTGACAAATAAAATTTGTTAGATGTCCGACTAGAGTAGAAAAAGGTACAATACTTGGAACAAGACAGGGAAAACAAACTCACTTGGTTTCTGGATGATTTAAAATATAATTGATTCTTTGCAATATCAAACGAGACTGATGCCTGTTGACAGAATCTGCCAAGGCATCAGTCCTAAACTCTTCTAGCTCTTTAATCATCAACTGCCCTGCCCTAGCATTTCGTGACCCAAGTTGCTGACCATACAAAAGGACTGCTTAAACATCTTAGAGCCTATTAGATGTAGTGGAAAATGATTCATTTGATGTTAAATAATACTTTGTGGAGGTTTGAAATGATGATGTTTAGTGGATCCTCAGGGTCATCGGCTAGAAGTGGATCCAAACCCTCCAGATATCAGTTATTGTTAGCGTTTCTGTTAGGTTAATAGGATAAATGTATTCAATTGTGCATTTCTACTAGTTCAATTAAAATTAGCTTGCTATTCTTGTTTCTTGGTCGCTGTACATGGTGAAAGTCACACTTTTTATGGGGTTAGTAAGTTTTTACGTTTTTGTTTCAGGTATACTAAAGTATATGAACGTGACTATAGATGGGTGAAAGTTGTATATATATTAAATTAGTTAGTGGGCTGAATCTGGAACATTACTTGTATCTATGTACTCTGAGTGCTTATAGTCTTTTCAATAAAAAGCACATGCTTCAATCAGCTAATAAGATAACTTAGTATCTAGCAGTTACTCAGTATCTTTAACATAGTTCGCCTTTTTATATCATCGTATAAATGCAATTTCCCACTTTTTCCCCATTATAATTGGATGATCAGCACAATTTGTTAATAAGCTAAATATGATGCGCCTGATCTGTATATTTATCTTATAATGAACACGTTTGCTGTACAACACGGGTTCGTCCTAGTGGTTTGATGAACTTGAATCATGTAAAAGAATACCACGTTTTGTAATACATCGTATACTGCTTTAGATGATCTAATCATCTTTGCTGGTTTTATTCAAATTAATGCAATTTATAAAGTGATTTTGAATTTATTAATTGCAACAACAAAACATCAATTACTCTTAAGGTAGGAGATCGCTGATGATCCATTTAGCTTATGTTTCATAGACCTTTTTCCTGTGTGGTATTGCGTGTGGTCAGATGTCTAGCTTCTGTTTGAATTTTTATATTCATTTTTCTTGCCGAACTGGATCATACATCATTATCAATTGAATTGTTAATCTGTAGTGGCGGTTATTTATCACACCTGGGAATTTTAGTTGTATGTAGCTGTTTTCTAGAATAATTTCAGCTCTAGAAATGATATCTCATTGATCTCATTAATTTCTAAAGTGATTCAACCTTAGATGAGGATTGGTTTTGGTTAATCATTGGATCTGTGGAGTAGCACAAAGAATGCATTACTGGTTGAAATTGTAAATTTTCACCTGTGGTAGTAGTGATCTGGAAATTCTATGTTCTACTATCATAATTAACCTTCTCTATGCACCCAGTGGTTATATACATTTTTCCTGTGTGGTATTCTATGTGGTCAGATGTCTAGTTTGTGATTTGTTACATTAGCTCGATTTTCTTCAGGCTTATGTGTATTCCTAAAAGAGTAATAATTGGAATTACCACCAAAAAATCCGTTTGCTGAGTGTCAATACTAAATGTGACTATACTAATATTATATCCACCTTCAGAATGATTATGTATTTAACTAAGAACTTATACAAAACTTTGCTTCTTGTGTCCAAAAAACCTTTGTTGAAGATTAGCTACCAATAGTCATTACAAGAGCAATGTCCTTCCCTGAAATGATAAACTTGTATGAATCTGCATTCTTATATGATCTATAGGTTTTATTTTATAAATTTGTATGAATCTGGGTGCATATATTTTATAAATTTGTATGAATCTTGGTTTGTCTTTTAAACATTTGTATGAATCTTGTATGAATATGGGTTCATCAATTTTAAACATTTGTATTTGTATGAATCTTGTACGAATCTGGGTTCATCAATTTTAAACATTTGTATTTGTATGAATCTTGTATGAATGAATCTTGTATGAATCTGGGTTCATCAATTTTAAACATTTGTATTTGTATGAATCTTGTATGAATCTGGGTTCATCAATTTTAAATATTTGTATGAATCTGGGTTCATACTATTGGTTGATGTGGATTCGCACATGCCCTGCTTATGTGGATGAAATGAATGGGGGAAATATCAAGATAGAAGATGGAGGAGATTTCATGTCCAGCAATGGACCCGGGCTTACAGATTTTAATGTGTATATTATGGAGACTAATAGCCACCAGTCAAAATCAGAGTTGGATCAATACTTGGAGGAGTCTCTATTGCCACGGGTGCATGAATTTGACGTAATCGGCTGGTGGAAATTAAATAAGAGCAAGTACCCAACTCTTTCAAAGATGGCTCGAGATATGTTTTCAGTTCCAGTATGTACTATTGGTTGTGATATGGTTTTCGATACTGTTGGCAAAGAGATGGATCGGTACAGGTGTTCTTTACGACCGGAGACAGTGGAAGCCCTCATTTGTGCAGAGGACTGGCTGCAGCGTGATTCGGTGGAAACACAAACTGTTCCCACTAAAATGGAGTTCCAATATAGTTTACATTTGTTGTGTTTATGGTATTGATGTAGGCAACAGTTTAATTTATCTATATAGATTTGTGCTCCCCTCCCCTTCCTCCAACCAAGTTCTGATGTTGGATGTTCGAACTATGTATCATGTTGTTGGATGTTTGAACAATTAGGAATATGCACATTCATGTGATGAGTTTTTCTGGATTACAATTATTGCATATCTGCGTTGGGATCTGAGTTGGGCTCACGGGAAACTTTGTTGGTACTTAAAAACCCTCACTATTCATCCACTGTTTACAAGTAATACTTTTTAAACTTTGTCGGTACTTAAAAACCCTCACTATTCATCCACTGTTTACAAGTAATACTTTTTACAAAGTAATTGTGCAATCACATATACATGTGTTCTTATTTCCAGTGTCAAGACAAGCCATTAAAAAAATTTTAAAGGCAGGACTCCCTATCTCTGTCTCGTCTTTGGGGCTTTGACTTCTCATTCGTCTATACTAATGCAACAGACGAGGTAAACTTTGCATCTCCATTGGTTTTTGGTGTGTACAGTCGTTGTGCTTGAGTGTATCATACAATTTTTTCTTCCCACAATTTATGCTGTTTGGCGTAATTGGGTGGATAGAAAAACAAGATGGCATTTTCTGAAAAGTTGCAACATAAGTTTTAAATGACACAACCAAGTTATATATCATCAAATTCCAGCTGCAAACACATTATTTGGAATCGAAACAGGGGATGCCATGGACATAAGTAGTCACTAGAACTGAGATAAAGTATCTCATTAATACTTCTACAAACGTATTTTTACAAAA
>JAUEJK010242033.1:0-10232 GCA_032274865.1 Eryngium alpinum
TCTTTGGAGGTATGTTATACATGTAAACTACTGTATGCTCAGCACATAGAGTTTGTTTGGTCTTGGGAACATAAAAATAATTTTTTTAGACCGGAAAGGTAATATATTGAATTTATCTCTGTAATTAAGTAAAAATAAATTTCATTTTTAAATAAACATTGAAACTTAAAATTATAATTATTTTATTATTTAATATTTATCCTGTGTTAGATAGTAACGTACTGCACAGCCAATTCAGAGGAGTAGTCACTTTTATTTTTAAAATTAATTAATAATAAAATATTTCTATTGTTTGACTTTTTTATTTAGAGTTTAATATTTTAATATGAATTTTTTTTAAATGATCTTTTTATAGGTAAATGTGTACGAGTAGCTGTACTACAATATAACCTGGATTTAGAAATATCCATATGCAATTTGTCCCAACATGTATTTACTACAAAGACACGAATTACTAAGATTGTAGTTGAAACCTTTTTCATATACATTAAAGTATTCATAAATGTACATTAAGTACTATGTCAGTCTGACAATTATAGCACTAAATTAATTATAAAATATATAATTAATTATGTATGTTAATGTTAACAATTTGCAATATGTATTTTTACTGAAACAGATTACAAATACAAAAAAAAAACGTCTGTTACAACTTTTATCCACGATTTTTTAAAACAATTTTTCCAAATCCATGTTTCCAAACTGATTTTCAAATTTCAAATATCTGTTTTGGCTCCTATTATCCGGATACTAATAGTTATTATATTAGATTCATATAACACCTACATACACTCCTATAAATAGTTGTATACTTAAACACTTACATTAATTCTTCACATATAGATAAATACATAGAGAAGTATACAGAGAGAGTTATGAATTCGTCGGCGTTGAAAATTGCAGGTTACACTGAGAATGAAAGTGTAAGGACCAAAATATATTCTTATACATACTTTTAATTCTAATATATACTATTATATATATATATATATATATATATATATATTAATGTATGTGGAGATGTATATATTCGATTTAAATGATGCATTTTATTTATTGTTCTTAACAGGAAGACGTTGGTCTAATTGAAAGTGCGGAGGTGATCCAAGACGAATGGAACAAGAAACAAAAGCAAATTTTATAATACCTTCGAAAACTTTCACTTCGTTCTTTTAGAAATATAGAAGCTTTAAAGGCTCATCAGGAGAAGTTGAAGAATTTTAAATCAAAATTTCTGAAAGATCATATGGATATCATTCAAGAATTCAACAAAATAAATGGAGATTATATGTTAGTAACCAATAAAATTACTAATTATTTTTTATTATAAATATTAGTTTTGGTAAACGTATTGTTTAATTGTATTGATTGCAGGACCATTTTTAAAGATGTTCTTCTTAATCCTAAGAAAGAAGATGCAGCAAAGGAAAAGTTCATCAACAGTGGAGATCATTGCAATCCAATGAATCTTCCCTTCTCAGTTGAAGTTAAAAAAACAATTGATTTTGAGCTTTATGCAATGGAGGGATATCACAAGCAGATCATAGATATTATCCATCATATGGATGGAAAAGTATTCACATTCAACATGAAGTACGATAACTACCAGGATTTTTTAACACTGACTACCTACACCATGGAAGACAATTATGCCGATCTGAAAAAAGATCTGCATTATTTAATTCACAAAGTCAGCGGATCAAGCAGTTAGATTTTTTTTTAATAAGAAGCACTTAGATTTTTTTGTTTGAATATTCATTTTCTGTTAATAATACATTTTTAATAAATAATACATAATAAATCATTTTCCATTGAGTAAACATATATATATATGCATATATACAGTTTATTTTCATTATATTTCATTCTTTAATAAAAATTGCAGTATTAAAATACATAATTTAATTAATGTTGCAGTATTAAGGGATATAATTTAATTAATTTTTTCTTATTTCTTTTCCTAAAAAAACATAATTATTTTATAACAATTCAATTATATTCACAGCAATATCAGTAGATTATTAAGTACTTATAACTTCATAATTAAATATCTTAAAAATAATGTATTAATCAAAATAAAATATAATTTATATTTTTTATATATTTTATACATATTTAAAAATTTAAAAATTTCAAACAATACCATGTTAAAGTTTAAATATAATAATTCTACTGATATAATGATATTAGCCAATGTAAGGATATTAAATAATTATTACTTATAATTGCAGTTATCAAATTACTGTATGAGCTATCATATTATAATTTTTTTAATATAATTTCCACAAATTAGGTATTAAATTGATTTAATACAGAAAACCTGATATCTAACCTAATAAAATATAATTCTGTTTTAATTTTGGTATAAATGAACTTACATACATATATTACTCATGTATTTTATTTATACTTAATACTTAATTGAGACATGTTTACTATTTTTAAGGAATTAAATTGGGTAAAAGGACCACAATGTCTCCTAAATTCTTTCCACGTTCTACTAAATCAGTTTTACGTATATCCATATTCTGATACATAGATCATGTTTAAACTGCCACTTAAAAATGATGATATGAATGTTTTTCAAATTTTGAAAACATTATCTGCATTAATAACGGAAACGGTATTTCCACTGATTTTGTTATTTATCTTCAGAGTATATCAATATTTTTTTTGTTTCTTCATATCCTTAAAACCACCACAAAAGACCTTATATTTCTACACAGTTACTGTTTCAGTAATACATAATTCATATTCATATCCACTGAGTCTTTATGGCAGAATCTTCAGTTCGTAACCAGGTAATTATGTTAACATGATCAATATTCTGATAATTATTTCGTTATACATATTTCCAATAATCACTCATCCAAAATTGTAAGTATTTTGTAGATGAAGAGAAGGAAGAAAACAATAGATCCTATTGATTCTCTTGATAATTCAAAATATGAATGGACAATCAAAGTTCGTGTCATACGAATGTGGGATTTTTTCGGTGAAAATGAAGACCCACAGACTAAAAAAAAGGGAAGGGGTTTAATATCAAGAAATCTTATAGTTGTTGATGACCAGGTAAACTCTGTAACCAAGGATAATTCTGCCTTCCTAAAGTTTTTAATTTTTTTCAAATATTCATTTACATGCCATTACTATTCTTATTTTTGGCAGTGCAACCGAATTCAAGTTGTTATTTGGGACAGTAATATGGCACAATTGGGACATAATTTTTCAGAAGGAGGTTTATATATCATCCATAATTTCAGTGTAAAGCCTTATAGGGATGATCTTATTAAGTGTATCAAGAATGATAATCAAATATGGTTGTCACAACATACCACTGTGCAAACTTTGAATAGCGATGACAAATTAATTCCTACACAGGAATTTGATTTCTTTGACTATAGTGACAAAGAAATTATTTTGAAATTGTCGGAGAAATTGCAGCTTATTGGTATGCCTTTTAGAAGATATTAAGATTGTTTTTTTACGTAAAAATAATTATTATTTCATATAATAGTATATAAATTTATAGTGGACTAAGTTTTTCTTTAAACAGATGTCATTGGAGTTGTGACTCAAGTAGATTCTCTTATTCGAAATCAAAAAACTCCAAATGTCACTCAAATTTATATTCGCTTCAAGATAACTGATGGCAGGTATTTTTAACATATGACAACAAATCGAAAAGTAAATTTATCTTATACTATTAAATTTTTTATGCGATGCCCTATCTTATAAGTTATTTATCTTACTGTGCAAAATAGGTCTAATGCAGATATGTGCTTCTGGGACAAGATGGCTGAAGAGTTTGACCAAGTTATTCATCAATGTCCATCGAAACCAGTTGTCTTGATTGCTGCAAGTTGTAAAATAAATCCCTACAGAGGTTAATTATGTTGATTGAATGCAGCCTTACACATTACAGTTGCATACAAAATACTATATGACTATGAACAACATTGATTTACCATTACTTAATCAATTCTTTACATTCATCAATAACTTCCAGGTGGTTTCACTCTGTCAAATACATTATGCAGTAGATATTATGTAAACCTAGACCATCCATGTGTTGAAGAGATGCGTAATAGGTACTCTTTTCTAAATTAATAAGTACTTTTAAATCCACCTGTAACACTGATGCAAGCTGATGTTATATGTTACTATTTCAGATCATTTGCTCCAAACTTTTACAAACTCACTCCATTGGACCGATCTCCACAGTCTACTTCCATTCTATCACTGAAAGAGCTACTGACATTTGATTCTTCTTATTTAAATGTATACACTTTTTAATAAGATTTCATATATTTTATATAACTATGCTTCTAAGTAACCGATCTAATTACTGCAGCGCCAGGTAATGATACAAATTACAGTTGTATCTGTGGAATCTAAAGGTCGGTGGTACTCTGAAGTATGTAGAAAGTGTAAGGATGACGTACGTTTAGTGGGTAATGAGCCTTTCTGTGACAACTGCAACCGAGGGATTCCTATTCCAGCTAAGAAGTTAGTTAAAAACTTAAGTTTATATATTACATAATTTCTTAACAAACATTTATTAACCACTGCTTTATTTTTGGTTCATTCAGATTTCGAGTTGGTGTAATTGTCGAAGATGAATCAGCAGGAGCAGCTGTTCTTTTTATGGATAGAGAAATCCATAAATTGATTGGAAAAAATGTTTATGAAGTGATTGCCCAAGCCAAAAAGGTTAGTTCATTTTTCATAGTTGCCTGCAATTGTTTGATTATAAATTTAGACTAATAATCCATTGATCTATTTTAGGAAGGCAAAGATAATGAATTTCCAAGACAGATTCTTGAACTGGAAGGAAAGAAGTTGTCATGTACTATAACAGTGTCAGAGGACAACATTGAAAATCAGTCCACTCTGTTTGTAGCTACTGATGTGTTTGAAGGATTTGACCTAACAGGCAATTTAAGTGACGATGAAGAAGATATCATACTTTCAGGCAGTTCAACTCAGGTTTGTACTCAATATTCTTATAAGTAACTTTGATTTAAAATTTACACCACTTACCTACTCAACTATCAAAACAGTGTTTCATTCCAAGCGAAGTAATGACACTTGGTTCAGACACTGGATTAACAACTCCAGGCACATCAACATCTACAACATCAAAGTTGTGTGCTAAACTTAAAAGTGTGTCTAAGGATAAGGAGGAAGTTGTATATAGCAGTCGTACGCTAGATCTTCACGATGTAGACACTGAGATGTCTGCAAACCTGAAAAGAATCAAAAAAGAAAAGGTCAGTACGTTGCTTTCATAATTACTTTCAACATACTATACACATCCTATTAGAGATTTTTCTTAAACCTACTAATACATTGCAGGAGTGACAAAGTGAAGAGTTTTTCTGATTCTGAAAACAAGTTCATACAGTTTTTCTAATTCTTTATCTCTACTGCTCTGCTGGAGCTTTTTTCCTGTGTTAGAATAGACTTCTTCATTACGTTCAGTTTTTGGAACTTTACATTTCTATGGTTTTAAACTCTTCTGTTATGCTTTTGAATTGAAATTCATTTTCTATGTATGCGGTTTTCATCATGCAGTTCGTAATGTTTATAATAGTTTACATATATACATATATGCAATGTTTTGACAAAAGTATAAGTGATTGTCTTATATGTTTTGTCACAGATTCTTTATCAATACGGTCCTCAATCATCGCGTAATACACAGATTTTGACAAATCTTCTTAATACATTCTCTATTTCAGACTTAATTTTATTTCTTCAGGAACAAAAATTCAAGCAGGTGCTTAATCAATACATTTCACTTTTCACATTAAATTTTAATACCATGTTAATTATAGCTTTTATATTTGAACATACTCTAATAGCAACATATTTCCCATACTACAGAGAACAGTCAAATGTGTAGCCAATTTCAAAATCCATACAACAAAAACATCGTGGTGGTACAATAGTTGCCCGATTTGTGCAGCTGAAACAATATTCTGCTACGGATCTCATAAATGCGAAACATGTCTTAACATTTATAGTTATGTTCTAAAAAGGTGAAGCAATTCATACTTCTCTAAATTTATAATAATACTAAAATACTAAAATAATACTAATACTAATATTACATAATTTATTTTATTAGTTCTTTATTTTAGTCGTAATATAATAACCTTTAAATATTGTCTTTACTACTGTCGTCTTACTATTGAAAATCATGTAAAAATTATTAATTTAAACCTACATATAAAATTATATATTTATATATTGACTGTACAAAACTCTTTTTTTTAATATATATATATATATATAAATATATATTTATTTTTATTTATATATATATTTTTTATATGTAATATAATTTTTTTTATTTGATGTTATCAGATATAAAGTTCCTGTTTATTTAGAAGACGGAGAAAATACTATTTCAGCTACTCTGAACGATAAAATTGGTCAAAAACTTACTTTTTCTACTGTTGAAGAACTACTTAGTTTTATGCCACAGGTATACTATAATTCATTCTGAAAATATAACTTATTATTATGTCTTAAATATTAAAATTATTATTTTATTTTCCATTCATACTTTGTTTACTTTCACATGATAGAAGAAATACTTCCTTGCCAAATACATTAAAGATGCAGCAACAATATCCTTTCATTTTCACTATTCATCTATATCAAACTTCTTTTAGAGGAATCGTTGGGACAAAAGTTGAGTGTATTGATTTAGACTATTTAGACTAAATTACATTTTCATTCACAAACCAGCAAATTAAATGTAGTAACCAAATTTATTTACTAATTACAAAAAAATATTCATATAACATAATTACTTAATTTAAAATATCATAGCATATAAAATTTACAGCCCGCACGCGTAGCGCGGGCAAGGATGACTTGTTAGTATTATAATAGAGTGTGTTATAATATGACATAACTCATTTTTTTATTTCTTTATCGGTTTTGGGTTCTATTATATGTTTTGTCACATTACTATTCGAAATTTAGAAAGTAAATAATAATATAAATAAATTATCAAATATCTTCACTCATAAATAATTAAATCAATTATTATATTTAAAGTATAAATTAAATTAAATATCTGTAAAAGTTATAAATTTTGAAAATAATGTTTGTATTTATATTTAAGATTACAAGTTAAATTTTAACATTTATGTATTAATAATTATAAAACTTTTGTTTATTTGAAAATTATAAAATTATATAAAAAGAAACAATTTCAACTTCTTTGAATTGTTATGAATCAAGGATTCAAAATAGAAAATATTGTATACAATAGAATATAACACGTCAAATTCTCAATTTAATTGAGATATCAATATTATATATATTAAATATAAATATGAACTTTTTTATTAAAAAAAGATCACGTCTAAAAATACCGATCCAGTATTTTATTAGTAATTAATAAAAAGTAATGGAGAGAGGTTTCAGAAAGAGTTTGAGAAATTCCACACTCAAGAGTGCAGTAGTTGTTTGTATTTATACTATGTATACACATATACAAGTAGTGGGTAAGTGGTAGTTCTCCTCTATCCTATATTATAGAGCTTTACAACTGAACACTATCACATGTTGATTACAGTTATTTATGACTTGTGTTTAACTATTTTAACAGCCTCCCTCAATCTTAACCTGCTAGGCCAAGTTAAGATTGTGTCTACAACTCATAAAACTTTGAACTGGCAGTGCCTTTGTAAAAATATCAGTTGTCTGGTCCTGAGATGATATAAATCTAATGTCAAGCAGCTTTCGTGCAACACGTTCTCTTACGAAGTGAAAATCCACTTCAATGTGTTTCGTTCGAGCGTGGAAAACAGGATTGGCTGAAAGATATGTTGCTCCCAAATTATCACACCACAGAGACGGTGGTCTCGACTGAAACACGCCTAACTCCTTGAGTAACGACTGAACCCATATAAGTTCTGCAGTTGCATTAGCCAATGCCTTGTACTCAGATTCAGTGCTCGATCTTGACACAGTGTGTTGTTTGCGTGAACACCATGAAATGAGATTTGGACCAAAATACACAGCAAATCCATTTGTTGATCTACGATCGTCTGAACAACCTGCCCAATCAGAATCTGTAAATGCACTCAGAAGGTTTGAGCTTGATTTTCTGATGTGGAGTCCCAGTTCTCTAGTGTGCTGCAGATATCTTAAGATTCTCTTTACAGCTGACCAGTGATCAGTAGTAGGAGAGTGTAAATATTGACACACTTTTTTAACTGAATATGCTATATCTGGTCGAGTAATGGTTAGATATTGCAAGGCTCCAACAATACTCCTGTATCTTCTTGCTTCAGATTCAGTTAATGGCATGCCTTGTACCCTGGACAATTTTTCAGTGGAAGACATAGGAGTGCAAACAGACTTACAATTGACCATATTACCTCTTTTGAGAATTTCTCCTATGTACTTCTTTTGAGTTAATGCAATGCCTTCTTTTTCTTGTCTTACTTCAACTCCAAGAAAGTAGTGCAGATTACCCATGTCCTTAATCGCAAAGTCTTTATGCAGCTGGTGAAGCAGTTCTTCTGTGGCCGTAACTGAGGAACTTGCTATAATAATATCATCTACATAAATTAACATGTAAATGACAATTCCATTTTCATTATAAATGAATAGGGATGCATCTGCTTGTGATGGAACAAAGCCAAGTTCTTCAAGTCTTGAGCTGAATCTCAAATACCAGGCCCTAGGTGTCTGCTTAAGCCCATACAATGCCTTATCTAACTTGCATACATAATGTGGATAATTTTGATCTTCGTATCCAGGTGGATGTTTCATAAATACATTTTCTTCTAGTACCACATGTAGAAACGCATTATGAACATCAATTTATCTCAGAGTCCAACCACGAGAAACAGCCAATGAGAGAATTAACCTTACTGTTGTAGGTTTTACGACAGGACTAAAAGTATCTTGATAGTCCAGACCATATCGTTGTTTGAATCCCTTCACAACAAGTCTAGCTTTGTAACGGTCAATACTTCCGTCAGCTTTGCATTTCATCTTAAACACCCACTTGTTATCAATAAGGTTTTGACTTTTGTGATAAGGAACTAGGTGCCAAGTTTTGTTTCTCATAGGAGGTTCATACTCATTGTCCATAGCTTGCTTCCAGTGGATACTTTGCATTGCATCCAAGTAACTTGTAGGCTCGATCACCATTGTTGGAACCATTGCTGTAAATGTTTTCTTCCCTTTAATAGGATATCAAACCGTTCCGTCAATATATTGCTTCGGTTGAGAAATATTATTTTGAAGCCTAGTGCGAACACCGTGGTTTTGAGAGGGCTGTAAACATAATGTCTCCACAGGTGTTGGGTTAGGACTATGATCTGTATCTACAGTGTTAGTTACAACATTATCTTGCACAGGAATATCAATATCAGACATAGGTTCACCCAGAGAACAAGAAACAAGAAGAACATAAGGAGTTGTCTCCGTAAGAGAATGTGTTGCAACGGAAGAAGTACATCATCTTCTTGGAACGAGTTTGTTGAAACCATAGTGTCGGAAGCGAAAGGAAATACATATTCATCAAAAACAACATCTCTGGAAATATAAACTCGCCCAGTTGGCTTATGCAGACATTTGTACCCTTTATAAAACTCATTATAACCAATAAAACTACACTGTTTTTACCGAAATTGAAGTTTGTTGGAATTATAAGGCCTCAAATTAGGCCAACATGCATAGCCAAAAGTTTTAAACAGTGAGTAGTTAGGTTTGGTCCCAAACAATTTTACAATAGGAGTACAATTGTTAATAACCAGATTGGGCTGTCTATTTATTAGGAAATATGCAGTAGTAAAAGCTTCATCCCAAAATTTTAAGGGCATAGATGCTTGTGCAAGAAGAGATAATCCAACTTCGACAATATGTCGATGTTTTCTCTCTGCTGAACCATTTTGTTGATGTGTGTGAGGACAAGACATAAGATGTTTGATGCTATTTTGTTGAACAAAGTTTGTGTAAATTTTGATATTCAACTCCGCCGTCAGACTAAAAAGAGATAATTTTTATATTCAACAAACGTTCGATATGCTGCTGAAACTGAACGAATACTTGAGCAATATCAGATATAATCTGATATTTTATATGATAAAATCGTACAAATTTACTAAAATCTTCGATAAAACTGATATAATATCGATGTCCTCCTACAGAGGTGAGGGCAGGACCCCATACATCAGAAAATATAAGTTCTAAAG
>JAUEJK010242137.1:0-10231 GCA_032274865.1 Eryngium alpinum
ATTACATAAATACCCTTAATGACTAAATTAAAAATAATCGCTGAATATTTACGGCCGCTGGATTAGCTTATTTTAAAAGGATCAGATTGGTTCTCATTCCTTATTTTTTATTTGATTCTCACCTGAGCATACTCCTATATATATATATAAACTCCCTTCGGTGTGTGAAAAACATAACAATATATTCATTAATAATCTCTATTTTCGTTTCATTTCGACTTAAATAAATTAAAATTTGTCTTAAAAAAATTGGACACTAAAATAAAATACAGCAATGAATAGAAAGAAAGCCACCGGTACATTGTTTTCTTACATCCCAGCCCATGGTTTTTAGTTTTTACCGCAACATTCTCTCTCTTATTCACGTTTTACATCACCCCTTCCTCGTATATATATTTACATTTATTTTTTTTACACCTCAACTTCTCTCTCTTTAACTTGAGCAGATTTTGCATCTCTGTCTTAATACTAAACACACACACACACAGTGCTTACAATGGAATCGCCCGATTCTCGTTACGCTTCTTCTAACGAGGCTCAGCAGAAGCACCAATCTTCTCCTAGGAATTCACAAGATGGAGGTAAAAGATCTGTGTCTTCTAACTCTTACGTGCTTTAATTTTATCTGTTTATTCAATTTGTAGTTCGTAGTTTCGTGCTTAAATTTGTGATTAGTTGTGTTTATTATAGCATTCGTTATATTAGGAAACTTATATGCCGGCAATGTAGATATGTATTAGGTTGTGCAATTTCTTCCAGGTTTTAGCTGTTAGTATAATTTGTTTGTTTCTGTTTAAACCCTGGAATTGGTTGATTTTTTGTTGAATTGGTTTGGATTGTGTGATTAATTAGCTGTGAATGGTAATTTAGTAATGAAACAAGTCTGGTGTTTGTTGATATTTGCTGCTGAACTTTATTCTGAATTAAATGGATGCCTATATTAAATTTAATGCTATTTAAAACTGGTATCTCAAACAGAAATACAAGGAAATTTTGGGGCGGATCTAGCCTAAACTGTGGAATAAATTTCAACTAAATTTTTGGGTTGAATTCCATGACTTTTTAGTTTTAGTGATATATTTGTTCACTTTTATGTTTCTGTTTATTAGATAATTAAGATGATAACTGACAAATTTTTAATTGTGAATCCCGAATCTGAGTTAAATTAATGACAAATAAAGGCTCGTACTGTTATAGAGGATCACAAATCTATGCAACACGGCTCTAATATTTTACTCCTTTGTATTTATGATATTGAATAAATAAATCACTGTTGTTCCTAGGACTGCACGAGCTTATGCATCTGTCTGCCTCTGCTTCTTTTTTATCTTGGTTATTTCTTATTATAGAAACAAACAAGAAAAGGAAAATAGGAAAACACTCTAACTTTATTCGGACGGGGTTTATTAGATGCATAGTAATTTTGAAAATAAAGTCCACCTTCGTTTCAATATATAAGTTCATCCACGTTATGAAACTTTCATGTTGTATCCTATGTATCCTATGTAACTAGTTCATTGCAGTTATAGCTTGTTATACAAAATCAATTATATTCATTTCATGTTGAAATTAGAGTTACTCAAATCATCATCATCATATTAAGCTTTTTTCCCAACAAAGTCGGGGTAGGCTAACATGGACCGTAAGCAGGATCACGTCAAGTCGGTCACATGAATCATCCTCCTCCGTTGGCCTTGGTCCATCACCAAGTCACTAAGTCCTCGCGCAATCTCTTATCTTCCAATCTTTACAAATAACTTCATCCCAGGTCTTCTTTGGTTGGTTGTCCTTTCGCTTTTTTAAACATCTCTAAATCTAGAGTCTCTACGCGTCGAACGGGTGCGCTTATATGTTTACGTCTCACATGTCCAAACCATCGCAAACGATCCTCTTGTATCTTTTCTTTTATATGAGCTACTCCAACTTTGGTCATAATGTCCTCATTTCTAACTCTATCTTTTCTAGTATGGCCACACATCTAGCGAAGCATGCACATCTCAGTTACACTCATTTTGCCGATATGACTTCTCTTTGGAGCCCAACATTCCGTCCGATAGAGTAGTACTGTCCTAATAGCAGTTTTATTGAACTTTGCTTTCAGCCTTTGCAGCATGTTTCAAACTCCAGTAACACTTCTCCATTTCGACCAACCTGCCTGAATTCTACGGTTGACTTCACCATCTATCTCTCTATTTTTTTGAAGAACCGATCCTAGGTATCTAAATTAACTGCTCATTGGAACTTCCTGCCCATCCAATGTGACACTACTGGAGTCACGAGTCCTACCTGGGTTGAATTTGCATTCCATATACTCTGTCTTCGACCGGCTTAATCAAAAACCTTTATTTTGAAGACTTACTCAAAATGGTTCCAAAATGTTAAAAATAAAAAATGCATCTCTAAGTTTGGAACTAGGATGTATTATCAGCTGACTGATCTGTACTTGACATATAGGACAATGACGAGATAGAATGGAGGATTTCGTAAGTACAATGAAGTGTATCAAAATCTCATTACGGAATTATTTATTGATGATGTCAATATATGACCCGCTGCAGAACAGTGTACGAACATCAGTATATGTCTAAGGGTAACTAAAAAATTTATACACATTGGAGATTGAATGTGATACAGATGTCGTACGAAGTTGTGGGATAAAATATTACATTTCCTGAGGTTATTACCTGCTGATGGTAACAGACACGATGTGCATTCTTAAACAATAATATGATGAGACTGTCACTCATGGAACTCAAATGACATGTGGTCCAGCTTGGTTTAGCTTCAAATAGGCTGACCCAAAGCTGTTTCCTTACTAATAAATATGCAGGTTTTATTGAGTACAAGTGATAATTCTTTGACCTTCTAATGTAAAAGTAGTCTGTTTATTATATCATAACATCTTGCAGCAAGTGTAGGATGCTGAACAATAAATAATACCCACTATAATTAAATTAGGTTAAAATTTAACACTTTGTCGCTCATAGTTACTGGTGAAGAGTTTGCAAGAGAGATAGATTGTGACTTCTTATTTTGGACTTCTAGGCAACCTGTGAGATTTTATTGCACCAATAATTGGTATACTATTAAGAGCCTGAGATGTTATTGCAGGTAGACAGTCGAAACTATATCCTTGTGTGACTGCAACTAAAATTTTAGTTTATGTGCGCGACCTTGCCAGGCAAATGATTAGAACAGAAGACAACAATTCTGTAGATGTTTAATGTTTTGTCATTTTTTTGTATTCTTTTGGACTTATCCTTCAAACATGTTATGTTATCATCCTGTTTAATAGTCGATAATACCTTCTTTTATCTTTTCCTTGTATAGATTCATGGCAAGGTAGTGGTCCCTGAATTTAGAGTAATGGTCTAGAATGGCGGATGTAATTATTTTCCTTGAAATTGGAATTATCTATGCTTTTGAGGTGCACTTGTTTTTATTTATGCTTGCTTTTCATGTATAAAGGTGGAGAGTCATGAGTACTATTGGTTGTTAAGAATAACTTTTTAGGTAGATGATTTCTGTTTCACTTTACAATCTGCTGCGATTCAGAGAGTATGTGCATTTGTACCCTCTTTTCTTCCATTCTATGTGGTTGGATGTGCAGTTTGTGGTCATTTAGTACAGACACTTGCAGAGAAATGTGCTTACTTGGCTGTGCACTATATTAGCAGTAATAATATTATTTTTTATGGAGTCCAGGTGTAGGCTACGATGTTAAATTGTTAATAGACTTGTTTCTATGTAATTGATGTCACTCGAAACTGAGATTCTTATATTCTGTTTGGGTTATCAAGATTTTACAGAGAAGAGTACATACCTTAGGTTCCTGGTATCAAATGCTGAAGCTGGTTCAGTTATTGGGAAAGGCGGATCCACAATATCAGATTTCCAGTCGCAATCTGGAGCAAGGATTCAGTTGTCGCGCAATTATGAATTCTTTCCAGGAACCCCTGATAGAATTATTATGGTCTCTGGAATAGTCAGCAACGTACTGAAGGCGGTCGAATTAATTCTTGAGAAATTACTTAATGAGGTATACCAGATGACATAAGTTTTATAGTATATCTTCTGACTTTACTATTAAAAAGTATAAGTAATATTTTTCCTTTTGGTTTCTAGTTTTATGTTGAGGAAGGTGATGCTGAGCCAAGATCGAAAGTTAAACTTATCGTACCTAATAGTTCTTGTGGTGGAATCATTGGAAAGGGAGGAACTACAATAAAGTATGAGTATTACCTTACTGGGTTTATTTTCTTGACCTCTATATCTGTTAAGGCATTTTCTACATCCTGCAAGCTTAGTAGCATTGTAGTTGAAACACATCTTATACGTATCAAAATTTAAAAAGTTGCACTACGGACTCGAGAACAAACATATTGTTCAGCGCTTGAGCAAAGATTATTGGTTCTAGACAGTAAGTATTGCCCATACAGAAGCCTGGACACTTACAATAATTAAGATGATAGAGGGACGGGGGACCTTCTAGCTCTTAACCGGGGATATTAGGAGGGTCTCTATAAAACACTTAATATAATATTTATGTTTTCGTATAACTTGTTGGTCTTAATTCTTGTAACTAGATCGTGAAAACGGCCTTAGGCAAATGGTATCCCTTTGATTTTCCGAATTTAATTGCGTAACAGAAGTTATACATACATACAGAAGTTATCCCATCGTCGTTGTTGCTACTGGAAAATTAATGTAAACCCTTATTACTTTATATTTGCATTACTAGTGGATTTCACAGTATGACCCGTGGGCGATTTTACCTGGGCTTGGGTGGAAGTGGCTGATGGATACATCAATGCTTGGAAGACATTCACTAAATACAATAACATGTAATGGTTAAAAGGATTTAGTTGATGCATAGAAGACATAACAGTGTTTCCTGAGATTGGCGATATAGATTAATTTGCAATCTGAAATAAAAATAAATAATGGATATACTTGTCTTTACTTTGTGTTGCTTTTTATCATCCCTTATAGCTCAAAGTACAGTGCAGTGGGTTTGGTAGCTTTATGTGAAGGATCTTTCCTCACAAGGTCAAGCTGACAAACACCGCTTATTCTGATTAATGTTATGTTTACAATGTTATATAAAGAAAAAGAATTGAACGTGCAACTTGAATTAGCATAGAAAAGAAAACACTAGAAGACATAAAACTGCTCTCCCTCTCATATGTTGGAGTTGGACCTATATTATGCCTCTCATAAGGTCTTTGCAGCAACTACACATAAAAGAGATTTATGTATATATTAGTACATGACTTTATAGCATTTACTAACTAGAATAAAAAGCTATAATAGAAAGGATTGTCCAAAATTGTCTTCAGTGCCAAGTTTTTCTTTTACTAAATTTAAGTTAGAGCTTAAGAGTTGTGATGTTTGTCCAAAACAGTATTCATTATAATTAATATTCATTTGTATATTAGTTTGTGACTAAAATTGATATTTCTAGATGAGAAAAAAGCCATACGTTTTAGTTATTTATATATATTTTTGGTAATCGTAGTTATAAAAATTTACTTGTAACGTAATAAATATTTCTATATTAGTACAAATGATGGGCCAAATATATTGTAAGACTTGGAGTTGGAGTCATTCGGTAGTATCACTTGAAAACAATAAGAGATGGGGCATAAGCTTGAGAAGGAAAGATGATGAAGAGAAGATCAACCTCTCCGAAGATGGAAGTGGATGTTAAGGAAGGTAGTGGTTGTCGTGATTGAAGTGAGAGACAGAGGAGAGATGCTTGTTGATGGAGATGTAAATTAAAGGTTTGAAAATTAAACGTAAATATGTTAATATCCTCAGCCAAATGTGAAATGATCTCGTCTTGTGTTATACACAAAGTAATCTGGGTTCCCCATTCAATTCTGAAGCGAGGCCAGGCCCGGCATCCATGGTGTTTTGGTGAGAATGTGGCATTCACGGAGGTGTCCAATACTTAAGACGGGTTGGACGCCATAGCTTTGAGGCTCACTACGACAATATGTTGATGCGGTCACGACGACATCTCGACCCTGTTATAACTATGGCAAAACCACTATAACAACAATTTTCTCTTAGTCAATTTCAGTTTTCGAAAACTGAGCTTTTATCCAAAATATCCTTCTTTTATATAATGTCTGTTCAGAACTTTACAAAAGTTGAATGCACAATTCTGCACACAGAAGTGCCCACTCGCGCAGACAAGCATGTTCATCTCATACACATATGATGGCATGCATGTGCAGACAAAATCAGACATATGTACAATAGCAGAGGGATGTAGGTCCAGTTAGGGGTCATCGGCCCCTAAACTGTTTTGAATAAATCAATGTTTTGTCAGCCGTGGTCACTAGGCTCTTGTGGAGATGCTGAAAGCAAGAGGCATGCTCTATATTTTGTTCTTAAATGGCTAGAGTTGTATTCATAGTCTATATTGTGTTTCCTCCTGGATCATCTGAATTATCCTCGATGGTCTTGCTTACATGTGCTCTACAATTATTTGATGTTACTGACTACTAGTTATATGTGTGCCGTTCTTCGAGCAGGTCTTTCATAGAAGAGTCCCAAGCAGGCATTAAAATATCCCCTCAAGATAACAGTTATGCTGGCATATCTGATAGGCTGGTCACGGTGGCTGGTACAATAGAAGAACAAATTCGAGCTATTGATTTGATTTTATCAAAGTTGTCTGAAGATTCTTACTATGTGCAATCTGTTAGTACTCCATTTCCTTATGCTGGTATGGTTTTTCCAACTCTTTTATCTAATCGCTCATTTGGTATTTCGGAAGCTTATTCTGTTTTTCCATGTGTTGACTTGATTTGTATGAATCGCTTATGTTTTTGCATTTCTCTAGTCAACCACTACCTTCTCAATCCTCGGGGGTGTGGGCTAAAACCTTAGTGACTGGGACTCAGGTACGGAGTGTCGGACACGACACAATATCCGTGTATCGGACTCGAAATTTCTAAAAGTATGTGACAGGGGGACTTTGTCCAGATTTCGGACATGGGTATGGGGACACGGCAGTCGGCAAGATTTTCTAATAAACAAGTATAATGCATAAATTTATCATAACAAAAATTAAACATGATTTGTTAAAGAACTTTACAAATTGTGGATGATGTTTTCTTAATTCTAATAGATATACCACTCATACTAGGCTTTAGAGATTGTAGTTGAATGAATATAAAAAAAATTCTTTTTTATGGTCTTCGGGTTGGTCAAAGTGTCTGGTTTTCAGTCAAAGGATCAAACACGGTATAAGTGTCGTGTCGAGTGTCATGTTATGTCGACACGGGTACGACAGCTAAAATTGAAGTGTCGGAGTAACATAGGCTAAAACCACATAATTTGAACAACTTTACTGCTAACAGTGATTCAGTGAAGAGGTTTGTTGTTAGTAATAATTGTTGAACAAACTTGCCAGAGGCACATTTGCATGGATTACCATTTCCCTAGTCAATCACCAACTTCTCCGATCCCCTGCGGGATGGGGGGTGGGGGGGTTAATGTTAGGATCTAAAGATTGAATTCTTATTAAACTACATAACAATGGACAAGCTTTACTACTATGAGTTGTTCTGGACTCTGGAGTAGTAAAGAGGGTTGTTGTTATTGTGATAATTGTTGAACAAACTTTCCAGAGGCACAGTTGCATGGACTTTGAAAGTCTTCCAGAAGTATTTGTGTCTATATGTCACGGTGCAGCATCTGGATCCTTCATTCCTGAGGGAAAAAGGTGGATATGACTCAAAGCAGGGGTTATGAGTTTATCCGAAATAAAGTTTGCGCAGCACTTTTGTGTCTAGTCAGTGTAACTACATATTGGTTTTTTTTAATATTAATTGTTCAACTTAGGGAATTCCTTCTCTACTTTGCTGATACATCTGAACTAAGGATGATATAGGATTTGAGGCTTGATAAACTGCAAAATAACGGAACAGTTTCTCAAGATATCGGGGAAGTTCAGCCAGGACTTCTCCTGGTCTTGTCCTGCAATGTGGCACTGGGTGTAGCTAGATGGTGAATCCAGAAACTAAAATGTTGGTGTTGCCTTACTCTGGTAACGAGTCAACAAGGAAATTTGTGTCCTAAGCTTGAAAATTGTTTAAGCTTTGCTTAGAAATGAGAAACCTAGAAATATGGCTTCATCTGCCTTCAATTCAAACTTTCTTAAGTGCTCTTGATTTCTGAGTACACGTCAATCAATTAAGCGATGAGTACTAAGAATCATCAATGTCTCAAAATCCCAATTTACTCGAATGGGATGAATACTTTCTTGTAAGAAAATGATGTTTCTGCACATCATATGCAGAAATTCTTGAAGGCCTATTCATTGTCATAAAGATAATTCCAAACAAAACTGTTGGTAGAGAAACTCTCTCACTGAAGAACAACTATTACCTAATAAGTCAGAATAGCTTAAAGATAGAAAATTATGAACTTCCTCTACAATGAACTGGATGACTTGGTGTCATAAACTGCAAGAGCTCAAAATTAATTTGGGATGATGAAATAACATATATGAACCCATATAACGTTATGGGTATTTTACTGCCAACTCTAGAGAATCTATCACACAAACTAATGATAGGTTCAACAAACTCATTAATTATCTCAGGCTTAAAGAGAAAACATATGAAAATCTGGATGTCAGTTTAATATTTATGAAGGCCCTTCCACGGTCTTGGCACATCAAGGATAAGGGAAGCCAAGGACATGACTCCACTACTTTAGAAAATCTCTGTGAAATCTGAAAAACCTATAAGCTTAAAGTGCAACATGGAACAGGATATCCACTAAGAAATCAAGCATACCCTATAAATGAAAGTTCAACGCTGGTACTCTAGAGTTCACTTTGCAAAGTCAATGGCATTTGGCTGATGTCTTAACTAAAACCTACTGGAAGGATGTTACCGGATTAATATGTTCACGGAACAAATTTTTCAGTTTCTTTATTCGTTTATTTCGGTAATATACGTAAAAGAATAATTGAGTGGGTTATTGCACAATTTTGGCCCAGTAGAATAGTAGTACACGAGCTTTACCTTATATTTATTATCTCCTGGAACTTGACCTGAATGACTGCTTTTGTTTAAACTAGCTTTTTCTCCTCTGATATTTTTACAGTTTTAGCAAGAGATAGACCCTTAGAAATCCAATAAACAAATAGTTGGAAAAATAATTCCAACAATGGTATGGCAGTCCTTAATAATTATCAATGGTAGAATTTTTTTTGAATTCTGGATCACTTTCTATAAACTTCAAGCTCTGATGCACACATATATAAATATGCATATGAGTGTGTGTGTGTATAGACAAAAAGTGAAAAAATAAATAAGAACTGGAATCTCATGTTGTGCTCCTACTTGGCCAGTCATCCTTTCCTAAATTATTATGGCAATTAGTGCACTTTGAAATTTCATGCATAAAGATGCATGTACTTGGTACAGTGTGCCAGCATTTTCCAAATGTAGATTGCTATACTACTTCATTGCAATTTAAAAGTTAGGATTTTCGAGCAGTGAAATAATGTATGCGCTACTTACTATTTTGCAGCAGGATATAATGCAGCAAACTATGGCCCAAATGGTGGTGGCAGCAAGTTTCAGAATTATAGGCCTCAAAATAACAAGGTTAGATCTGCATTTAAATACTTGTACAACCTACTGCTTTTGCTTCTCATGCACTGCTAACTTTCTATTGTAAGCAGTAATCATCTTCATGTTGAGATTTGAGGATATTAAGCACAGGATTGCATGCAGACGTCCAAGTACTTGACTGATCTTAATACCAGATCTTATGCTAGGTTAATCAGCTAATAGAGTTGGAACAAAAGAAAAAGTCAACTTGAGTCATTGATAATTGCTTTAGGAAGCCTTGTTAATGCTTAATGTGTTTGATTATTTTCATTCAAATGATAAGATTGTCCTCACCTAGTTTCCAAGTGTAACTGTTAACTGATGTATGGATGAAGCAGGGGATGCAAAAGAGCATTGAAAAGATTTTATACAGAAATCGAACTTAATATGGGCTTTGTACAATAATTGCACAACTCAGGTGTAAAGTGAGTTTGTTTCATAGTTATTTCACTCGGCAGATACCACATATTAGAGCAAGTCCAATGCATCGCTATATTTAGTCCTATAGCTATATTATAGAACCAAATTTAAAAAACACTACTCCAATGCATAGCTATAGTTGAATGGAAAATAGAACAAATGGATAGTTG
>JAUEJK010242358.1:0-16521 GCA_032274865.1 Eryngium alpinum
ATTTTTTAATATCAGTAAAATATAAGCGGAGCTAAACACTCTCATAAGTGGTTGCAAGTTATAAGTGGAAAAAAAGCAGCAAATATGTACTTTTTTCAGGACTAACCACTTATAATTTACAATAAGTGATGTCCAAACACCCCCAATATTAAAGTTATCAACATCTCTTATATCAAAATTAATTTTATTATACAATGTAAGCTCATTAAAATTAGATCTTTGTCTTTTAAATCTTGCAACTTGCATTATTGTTTTACTACTAGCACTACCGATTATTTCCATCATTGCATCTTACATTTCCGTATAACAAATCATAATGTTCATACAAACTAGTTAAAGCAGAATGAAAATTTTGAATTCTTTGATCCGGATCGACACCTAGTAATGTTGCAATATGAATCAATAAATTTTACACTCCTTCTACTCCAAGAGTAGGATTTAAAGCAGCGGCACAAGAAAATTACGGGTGGCATTTTGTTAAAATATTTTGTAAATTTCATTTTCATACTTAAAATCAAATGATACCAAAATGGATGGTTACTATATTTATCAAAAGTCATGATAATCAACAATAATTGTCCTAAAACATGTGATGAGGTAGGATAATAAACACCCAATAATAAAATGGTAGCATCATAAAAAACTTCTAAAATATTTTATAGCACTTCGATAATTTCCCAATCTCCATTTGACATATCATTTTCTTGACAAACTAAATTATAAAAATCCATTAAAAATATTTTTTGTCGAATAACTTTTTTTAACATTTTAAAAGTAGAGTTCCACCTTAATACTTTTTCAAAAATTTCCCAAACGAGAGCTTTGTGATTATGTGAAATCACTTCAATGGATTCAATATTGGGGATTTTGTTGGAGGCGGTACTAGAGGTATTAGGCACTTGAGAAGTAGATGAAGACATAATATAAGAATAATGAGAATAATTGAAGGAATAAAATTATGGTAATGTTTGATTTGAGAGAGATTAGAAATACAAGCATAAGAATTATTGTATAAATGAACGAAATAGAAGAGGATATTTATAGTGTTGGAAAAAATAGCCGTTAGAAATTTTGGACGAAAATACCCTCAAAATATAACCGTTTATAGTTGTTGGAGAGGGTATTTCTGGAATTTATAAAGTCTTTCTGAATCAGTCTTTCTGGACTAGTCTTTATGGACCAGTCCTTAGACCAGTCTTTTCGGACCAGTCCCAGTCTTTTTGACCAGTCTTTTGAACAGTCCTTTTAATGTATACCCAATCTTTTACTAGTCTTATTTTCAAAATTAAGGATTACCAAGACTGATAGGACCAGTCCCGGACCGATCCCAGTCTTTTAAAAGACCAGTCCTTCCAGTCTTTTTCCAGTCCAGTCCAAACAGTCTTTTCAGTCCTAGTCCTTTTGTTCATCTCTATTCCTCACACATTATGTCTCTGCACATGCACAGTACAGTCTTTAACTGCCTTGTTTATCTACTATACTATTGCATATATTATTAATATAAATAATAATAATTTAAATTTAATTAATTTAATTATATATAATAATATTTTTATCTAATATACATTATTATTTAAAATAAAAAATTATAAAAATTACAAAAAGAAAATATAGGTCGACCCGGATTGAACTTGGAGTTATATAAGTTCGACCTATATTTAAAATAAGTCATACAGGTTGGTTAATTTTTTGACCCATAACTTATATTTTAAAACCTAAATCCAACCTAAACTTACTTTTTGTCACCCCTATTTAGATATAGTATTTCCATAAGGAAACTAAAATGTACACAACAAAAACCAAACTTAATAATAACGAATAGCTTCCGCGGATACTTCTTCTGTGCCCATTAAAGATAAACAGTCGGAACAAGGAGATTAGAATTTCTACTTCAATTCACTGCCCTGAATCTGCAAATGGAAATTCGATTGTTAGAAATGTTTTGAGTGACAGCTGAAGCTGAAGAGTGAAGAGAAACATCATTTTTATAAGACAAAAATCTGAGGTATAATGATGTGTAGAAGACACAACACGGAGGGGAGAGACAAAACAAATATCCGAGCCTAGCTCTGTCCTTGTGCATATTTTCTTATCATATTATAGAGGTTTTGTCTTGTTGAAATGCATTCGAGCAACGGAGCAACTATGGACTGAAATAGTTTAGCTTTGGGTGAGAACTTGGTATTCCATATAAGTTTACAGTATAATTTATGATGATCGTGGTAGTATACCTAAAGAACAGAGTAATAAGACTTGACTATACTTTGGATCTAACATAATATCGGTCTGTCTTTATAATGTCATATACGCTTATCTGACGACAATTTGTCTTCGATATTGCGATATTTTAAACAAAATTGGTCTAGGTTCTAATACTGATTGTAGAAAGGCTTGATTTCACTCTCCATTATTAACTGATAACTCATATATTAGGGAGACAAGGACCGCTAACAGATTAGACGTGCATTCATTTTTATATCATGGAAATTATTGGGTCGTGAGGAGATGGGTTATAAACCAATTGGACCAGACAAGATATAACCATGAAACTAGAAGGAAGAAGCAGGCTCCTAGAAGGCCCAATAAAGGTCCAGGTCCAAGGCCCGCAAGGAAGAAGAATGCTCATGTGACCTCAAGTGGGGCCCAACAATTAAAGGAATAACTAACTCTTACACCATGTGGATAAAGAGCCAATAGGAGGCTGCCACATGGCCTAGGGCATGTGGATTAGGTCTATAAATAGAAGATATTTCTCCCCAAGAAAGGGATTCCACACATTGTATACATACACTACACACTAGATTTGGGGAAAAATACCTCCATTTGTAAGAACCCTAATTCTCCATTAATATAATTTGTGGATTTATATGTTATTGAATGATTACTCTAGCACTTGTTCTCGCATTGGCGCTAGAAGGAGGGCTCCCCATCTAGCTCCTTTTCAAATTTTCATTTAAGTTTTTGTTTGAGAATTTGTTGTTTTTAAATCCACCCCATATCTCCACTCTACCTTCATGGAGGTGGAGTTGGAAACAGAAACCAACTTCAAGCATGACCCAAGCAAACGCCGAGACCTGGGCACACCTCCTGGCTTCAATCCCAAGGTGACTTTCCCAGAGGATGAGGTGATTTCTCACCCCATCACTCTGGGAACTCAAAGATCCGTTGGTCCGAGAAAAAATGCTCAAGGTACTCGTACCTCCTATTTAGAACCCCGTCACCAGAGGAAAGGACTTGAAAAAAGTGGAAAAGCTATGACAAGAGATTCTAATGGGAAATTTATGTTGTTAGGAGATGCTCGGCTTCACCTTGAAAAAGCCAGTAAGCAGGCCTCCGCTCTCGCAAGGTCTATGACCAAGGTCGGCGAAGACGAGGAGCTCATAACCTTGGAAATTCAAAAACAGGAGCTGGAAGACAAGATCTGAGAAAGGAAGGAGCTCTACCTTTACCAGGAAGAGTTCCAGCTGGAAAATAGCGCCAACTCCAGCTCTGAATACCAAACTGATGACGCGACCTCAGGGTACAAGGCCAGCGAGGAAGCTAACCCTCGCTGATCTCCAAGTCCCGCAAAGCTCGCTCTCGCGCCCAGTCATCTCATAAGAAAAAGCAGAAGACAGTGACCTCTGAGGCCACTCAATCTGTGGAGATGATTCAGCTCCAGAAAGATATCTCAGCCTGCAAAAAAATTATGAATGCCCAAACCGGAATCGAAGGCCCAAGGGAGAGCCCCTTAACTGAGGACCTAGAGCTGGCCAAAACCAACATGAAGCTAAAAGTACCACCAATTGATCAGTTTAACAGATCTTCGGACCTGGATGACTTTCTAAATATGTTTGATGGGCGCATGAGCTTCTTTGGACACAACGAGACCAATAAGTGTTAGTTCTTCCATACTTGCCTTAGTGGGACAGCTCTCACATGGTTCTCACATCTCTCCCCGAGGTCAATTGATTCGTGGAGCACCTTGAAGAGCGAATTCAAAGCTCGTTTCTCAAGTAACCACAAGGGAGGAAAAATAACCGCATCTATCATGACGGTGAAATAACGTGAAAAAAAAACTCTGCGATACTTCTTGTCCCGCTTCAGATCTGCTGTCTCTGAGGTCCCGAACCTATTGGAAGAGCTCGCTATAAACTATTTGGCAACAGACATCGATAGGCAAAGGCATGGCCTGCTCCTAGAAGAGTTCATTGAAAAAAGCCCGAGATCTTTATAGGTCGCATTTTAGATCCTAGAGTACTGCCTCACACTCGAAGAGCCAGTGGGCAGTATCCAGGCCCCTCCTAAGAGCTCCACGAGCTCTCCATCTCCACCCGTTCCTCACTGGTAAGAGCGTGCTTCCAACTCCTTGGACTCTAAAGGCCAAATAGAAAATCAAACTCGCTCTTGGCAGCTAAAGCAAAGGGATCCGTCCCAATATACCAAGCTCAATATGGAAAAATCTCAGATCTTAGCGGTTCTTAAAGCAGATCCGAGTTCATATCAAAAGCCTAAGCCAATGAACCCGGATCGCCCTCGAAAAGAAAATAAATACTGTGAATACCACGAGGATTATGGCCATACTATGGAGAGATGCTTTCAATTAAGCGATTACATTGAAAAGAAAATTAAAGAAGGCCAATTAGCGCACT
The DNA here is from genome assembly GCA_032274865.1 of Eryngium alpinum. Lineage (NCBI taxonomy): Eukaryota > Viridiplantae > Streptophyta > Magnoliopsida > Apiales > Apiaceae > Eryngium > Eryngium alpinum. The sequence goes on from JAUEJK010242358.1 coordinate 4,632, forward strand.
TCGTTGAGCAGTCTCAAGCCCAAGATGAGCCATTCCCTTTCCCAGGATCTACATTCGTGGGAGCTATATTTGGGGGCCATACTTCAAGTGGGTCCTCGAACAATGCGAAAAAGAGCTATGCTCGCCAGGTCTCCAATGTCAATACTAGACCTGCCAAAAAGCCCAGGTCTCAACCATCTCCGGTGATCTCATTCTCATATGAGGATTACCATTCAGAATTACTTGAGCCCCATCACGATGCCATGGTCTTTACAACCAAGATTGGAAACAACACAGTTAGAAAAATCATGATAGATAATGGGAGCTCCGTGGATATCATATACATGGGAGCTTATGAAAGAATGGATCTGGGCAACTTCAAACTTGACATCACCAATGCATCCCCTCTGTACAGCTTCACGTGCGAGGCAGTCCATGTCATTGGAACAATTGATCTCCCAGTTCTGTTCGGAACAGTACCTCTTCAAAGAAGTGTAATAACAAAATTCCAAGTGGTTAATGCTCCTTCATACTACAACGTGATCCTGTGAAGGAGTACATCATTTGTGATCAAGGCAATCACCTCTATTGCTCATTTGAAAATGAAATTTCCCACCGATTTCGGAGTAGGGTAGGTGAGACGAGAGCAGGCCATAGCGCGTCAATGCTACTTGAGTACTGTTATCCCAAAAGGGAAAGAGAAAGAGAAAGAGAGAGATCCCGACCCCTGGCATGCATGCCACTACCACGCTCAAGGTAATTTGGTTGAGGAAATAGATCCCAAAGATTTCTTGGAACAAGAAAAGAGCTCCCAGGTCTCCCCCATAGGAGGGACATAGGAGGTCATCCTAGATCCCCTAAGACTTGATCAAACTATCAAAATTGGCTCCGGTCTAAGCGAGGTCCTGAGAAAAGGATTCATTCACCTCCTAAGGGAGTACGCTGATATTTTTGCATGGTCTCCCCAGGACATGCCCGGAATTCCGGAATCCATTGCAAGGCACCGAATTGATGTCAACCCAAAAGTTAAGCCTCTGTGCGCCAAAAAAGGCGGCATTTCGCTCCTGAAAAACAAAAGGCCATCGACGCGGAGCTGGATAAGCTCCTAGAGGCTGACTTTATAATCGAAATCAAATATCCCGATTGGATCGCTAACGTTGTTTTGGTTAAAAAGAGCAATGGAAAGTGGCGTATTTGCATTGATTACTCAGATCTAAATAAAGCATGTCCCAAGGATTTTTATACCCTGCCCAACATCGATCAGCTCATCGATGCCACCGCCGGACATGCCCTCTTGTCCTTTATGGATAGCTTCTCATGGTATAATCATATCAAAATGAACACCGAAGATATCCCCAAGACCTTGTTCATAACTCATATGGGAGTTTTCGCTTATAAGGTCATGCCCTTTGGGCTTATCAACGCTGGAGCTACATTCCAAAGAATGATAGACACGATCTTTAAGCCCCAAATTGGCCGAAACATGGAGGTCTACATCGATGACATGATTATAAAATCCAAGTCCTCCCTCAGTCATCTCTCAGCTCTCCATGAGAGCTTTGCAAGGATCAGAAACCACAATATGAGGTTGAATCCCACAAAATGCACGTTTAGCTTGCCAGCAGGGAAGTTTCTTGGGTACATACTAACCCAACGAGGCATTGAGGCTGACCCAGATCAAATCAAAGCAATTCAGGAGCTGCCAGAGCCAAAAACTATAAAAGAAGTTCAGGTCCTGACAGGTTGTATAGCAGCTCTTAGGCGCTTCATCTTTAGGTCCTCAGAGAGATGTCTCCCTTTCTTCGATGCAATCAAGGGCCTCTCAGCGTCAAAGAAATTCGTTTGGGGACCTCAATGTCAAAAGAATCTAGAAGACCTGAAGGCCTATTTTTCATCCCCTCTAGTACTCATTAAACTAGATCCCATGGAGCCCCTATTTGTCTATTTAGCTGTCGCCCCAAGAACAGTGGCAGCAACTTTAGTTAAGGAAATCAGTGGCGTACAAAATCTGGTATATTACGTAAGTCACACTCTCAAAGACGCAGAGGAAAGATACCCGGATATTGATAAAATGGTGTTCGAATTAGTAATGGCTAGCCGAAAGTTGAAGCATTACTTCCAATCAAGAGATGTTATCGTAATGACCTCCCAGCCCCTAAAACGAGTGCTCCACAGACCAGACATAACGGGAAGGTTAACTACCTGGACCTTAGAGCTCAATCAGTTCAATCTGGAATTCAGGCCCAGGACCTCAATTAAAGCCCAAGCTCTTGCTGACTTCATTGCTGAGTGTTCATTTCCTGTGACTAGTCAAGTCATCCCAGAAGTGGGGGGAGCTCCGGAGCCTAAACCATGGACGCTTTTCGTGGATGGATCCTCAACATCTGCAGTATGTGGTGCAGGCATAATCCTCTCAAGCCTAGAAGGGTTCAAGGTTAGACAGGTCATTCGACTGAAATTTCATTCCACCAACAATGAGGCAGAATATGAAGCCCTCATTGCAGGTCTAAAGCTAGCTCTATCTTTGGAAGCCTAATATCTGGAGGTCTTTAGTGACTCCCAGTTAGCAGTAAAGCAGTTCCAAGGGGAATATAAGACTCAAAGTCCAACAATGGCTAAGTACATGGCAAATGTAATGGAGCTGAAGAGCAAATTTGCCTCATGCACAATTCAAAACATAATCAGAGCTAACAACTCCTACGCGGACTCTATATACCTTGAGGAGCTGTCACAACCTTCGATAGAGGACCTCCCAAAAGTCCTGGCGATCGACAGCCCCACTAATTGGAGGTCCCCAATCATGAACTACATCTTGAAAGATGAGCTCCCTGATGATAGGACACAAGCAAAAAAGATTCAGCTCCAAGCTCAGAGCTACTGCATCCTAGATGGCAAGCTCTATAAGAGAGCTATGTTAGAGCCATTGCTGCTATGCGTCGGCCCAGAAGAAGCTCAACAGCCAATGATTGAGGTCCATACAGGGATCTGCGGAGAGCACCTCGGAGCTAAGGCATAGGCCTACAAAGTTCTCAGGCAGGGATTCTATTGGCCCACCTTAAGAGCTGATTGTGAAACATTTGTAAAGAGGTGCAGGTCCTGTCAACTGTTTAGCAACGTCAACCACAGACCTCTGACAGAGCTGACCTCAATTATAGCTCCAGTTCATTTCTACATGTGGGACTCGATATAGTTGACCAGCTCATGGAAATAAGAGGTCAGTTCAAGTACATTATGGTGGCGATTGATTACACAACAAAGTGCGTAGAAGCAAGACCTCTAGTACGCATAAGGGAAAAAGAGATCATCCAATTCTTTATGGAAGAGATTGTTTTTCTCTATGGAGTTCCTAGAGTGGTGGCCACTGATAATGGAACACAGTTCATTGGTAAAGAGATGAAGCAGACCCTTGCTGAGCTCCTAATCAAGCACGCTAAAGCGTCAGTAGCCTACCCACAATGTAATGGCCAGGTGGAAATCACAAATAAAATCCTACTCCAGGGCATAAAGAAAAGGCTTGAGGATGCTGACAGACTATGGATAGATGAGTTGCCCATTGTCTTATGGGCCTACAGGACCACTCCCAGGTCTTCCACAGGAGAAACTCCGTTCAAATTGGCATACGGCACTGAGGCAGTGCTACCTGTGGAAATAGATTTCAGCTCCCTCAGAGTTGAAAAGTTCGCCACACACCTCAGTGAGGAAGGCTTAAAATGTAACATGGACCTGCTAGATGAGGCACGTGACTCCGCCAACTGGAAGTTAGAGCTTTATCACAAAAAAGTCGCTAAATACTTCAACTCCAAAGTCATGCCTCAGCAGTTCCAAGTCAATGACTTAGTCCTCAGAGAAGCTTCTGCTTCCAAAACAACCCAAGGGGACAAGCTCTCAGCTCCCTGAGAGGGGCCCTATAAAGTGAAAAAAGTCGTGGGACCTGGCACTTACAGATTGGTAAAATTAAATTGTTGGCCCATTAAAAATCTTTGGAACGCCATCCATTTGAAAAAATACTATCCATGAGCTGAAAAAGAGAAATGATCTCATTGGATAACAATTTCCAGATCCTCTTCCTTTGAGGAATTTAATTTATTTCTTAAATTATATATCCTTTTAAAATCTCACTCCTAGTAAGGGCATTAAGTTATTTTTAAATTATCTCATTTATTTTGATAGGGAAATATCAATATCTTTCTTACAAAACTTAATATTTTTGCATAAAGTGAAAACTTCACTTTTATCAATTGCATTCTCTACTGTATGTACAAAATAATTGCCATCTAAATAGGGGTCAATTGATAAGCAAATACATTGATTGAAAAACATAAACCAAGTACTAAACAAGTACATATAACATCTGCACTTAAACATACACAACCATTGAACTAAAACTTGAAGCTTAGAAAGTTCAAAACACTATCCTAATAAATCCAAACAAAAGTCTTGATTAAGCAAATATTTTAGAAAAAAATTAAGCCACAAGTCAAGATGAAGCTCCATTTCTTCAGGACTGGTCGGCAGAGGTCCTGGTTTCTGCATCCTCTAAAATAGGATCTTCACGAGCAAGGGGTTCTACGTTTAAAATTGGCTCATGGACCTGGATAGTCTGGTCTGGAGAAGGATTAGCACTTTCAGTCTGGTCCACATGCTCTCCAAGCTCAGTAGGAACAACGACTCCTACCCCCTCAGACATCGCTCCAGCTCCTCCTTCTACAGTCTCATTTTCAGATCTAGCCTCCCCAGCTCCTTCAATAGTTATGGGACCTGCAGAAATAGCAGCGCCCAGACCTGCCCACATAGAGCGCAACTCCACTTTATAATCGGCACATGTCTTTCCAGAAGGCTCGCAGCCAGCAACCATAAATTTCTTAAAACAGGTCTCATATCCCTCCACCCATGACGTTAAACCTTCACGGTATGCCTTTTCCAGCTTATCCTCCAGGATATGCACCTCTCGCCTAAAGGCAGTGGTCTGATCCTTGAGCTTGGCCTGAGCAGCATCCTTAGCTTTCAGAGCTCCAGCAAGATCTGCCTTCAATTGGCTCACCTCTGTAGCAACAGCTTGATGGGCCTTCTCTGCTGTCTCTACTCTCAAAAGAAAGGAGCCATTCTCTCGCTCTAATTTATCTTTGGAAGCAGTTACTTCATCCAACTTCGACTTCATCTCCCCCAACTTGCCGTCCATATTCATTCGCTTAACCTTAAGCCGTGCGTTCTTCTTCCCAAGCTCATCGAACTCATCCGCTATCATTATAGCATCGGTCATCATCTGCACATCATAAAAAGGGAAAGATCGCGAAAACCAATTCATAAGATAAGCAGGCCAGCTAAAAAGGGGGGGGGGGGGGAACGTGTTCACCAATCCGGTTCGACGTTTAAAATGCTCAACCTTGTCCCTAGGCGACAAGCCTTCGTAATCTTTCTTCTCCTGGGGCAAAGTGAACATTTTGAGGGCATGTAAAGGAGCTCTCTCGTCAATGCTCCACTAGTCTATTGCTTTGATCACCAAAGTCACATCACCTTCTCTCTCAGTAGTAGTAGGTCTCATTCTCTTCGCCAGCTCCTCAGAGCTCAGCTCCTCAGAGCTCAGCTCCTATCGAGACCTCTTCCGAGCTCATGATTGAGGGACCTTACCAGCAGAGCTCTCAGATCCCAGGTCAGCTGACCTGACCTTAGTAGGCCGTGGAGCATTTCGAACTGAAAGGGGCTCTGAGAACTGTGCACCTGGAGCAACCCTCTTCTCCTCAAACTGCACAGTCTTAACAGATTTCGAGCTCTGAGCAGCTCACTCTCCAGACCTGGGTGGCGGAGGACATGCATCCTCCCTCAGCATCATTGCGATCATTTCCTCAGATGGCATCTTGACTCCGTGCTTCAAGAACTCCCGAAGAGAGTCTCTGCAAAGCAAAACAAGGATCAGATCTCAAACAACAATGTGGAAAAATCAAGTAGTACACAAGCAAAATACAAAAAACAGCTCCAAAATAGGCCTTACGTTGATGATTATTAAAAAATTCGGGGTCAGCAAATTGCTCAAGCTTAAACCTAGGCTCATTCCCACAAACGTCAAGAATGACCTGGTCTCCAACCTTCTCTATCTTATTCAAACCATCCAAACGAGACTGGAGCACCTCTTGGCAATAAGGCAGTAACTCCATGTCAAACTCCTCCACAAACACATATTTCTCCCCTCACGCAGTATGCGATTTCGGGCATTGCACTAGGGCAGTTCTCCCCTTTCGGGTGTAAAGGTAAACTCCTTTCGGGGTACGTCGAATCTCATAAATAGAAAGCAAAAGTTGCAAGGTAGGACAATGGCCAAGCTCATAACAACGAGCTATGATCCCGCTTACTTGAGCGAAGCCGTTCGACGCCAACTGGAACATCCCACAGCCAATGGCGCAAAGGACCTCAGAATGAAAAGGGTGCATGGGAAAGTGCAACCCAAGGTCAAGATATAGGGTAAGGATGTTATGTTCTCCAAAATTATGAGTCATCCACAGTTTCTGATCTGGTTCAGGAACCCTCACTTTGTAATAGGAAGGATAGAAACACCGAGCATATACAATCGTATCATCAAACCCTTGGAGGGTGTATTGACTGGCAAAGTTGGAAGCTCGGTCGGTAAAATAAGCTTTACCAGCCTCCATTGCCTCTTTCAGCTCTTTAGCGCGTGCCTTCAGGGTCTGAGGACATAACGATTCCTCACTGTCCCTCTCAGCTCCCTCTTCAGGTCTCAAGACCCGATCTGAGGGCATGCCCTCAGGTCTCGATAGGCTCTCAGGATCTAGGTCCAGGAATCTATCACCGGGAAGAGTGGAACCGATGGAATCATCACAGGAAACTCCACCCATATCCTTACTCCCTCCCACAGAAGTCATCTCTACCCACAACAAATAGCAAATCAAAAGGCATAAAAGTTAAACTTTAGAGGTCATCGACTAAAAAGCAAAAGAGATAAAAGAAAAAGAGAGAACGAAACACAGAAAATGAAGGCACACAAGAAGGTAGAAAAAAAGGAAGAAGCGTACCGTTTAACAACGAGATTTGGTCGGAAAGCTTCGGTCATCGGAATAAATTGTGGCAGAATGGAAGAAAGGGAGCTCTCTCACAGTTACCAAGAAGAATAGAAGTAAAGGTAAAAGAAAAAGGGAAGAGGGAAAGACTTACCTATTTAATATACCCGACCTACCGTTTCAAAACATGGATCCAAAATTTACCACACAAACCAACCTACGTCCTTGTCCACGTCTCCACCTCTTCACCCCTCATTTTGAAATTCAAATTTTGTATTTTTGGTAGGCTCAATTATCAAGATGATTTGCGCCTTAGAGCTGGGCCGAAGAGATGGCAGCCCGTTATTCCCAACTTCCAACTACGATTCTCCTGGACTTTTTTTTTAACTAGAGGTGGTGATCCACCCACTGACAACTAATCCACCTTCGAGCTTTGTTAGGCCCCTTTTGGGGGGATGTTCTCCCTACCAATAGTTGATCCATTCACAAGGCTTGAAATTCACCGCTGGGCAACAACCATGCGGGGTTTCGAACTCAAGACCTTGCTTAAGGTGGTCCAACCCCTTTCCCACTAGGCCAAACCGTTGGTGGTTTCTCCTAGACTTTTTAAGTGTTCTAAAGCAACACTTAAGCTTTGGTGGGGGCAACTGTTGGGCCATGAGGAGATGGATTATATGTAGATTGGGCCATGCAAGATATAACCAGGAAAGAAGAAGGAAGAAGCAGGCTCCTAGAAGGCCCAATAAAGGTCCAGGTCCAAGGCCCAGAAGGAAGAAGAGTGCTGGTTAGTGAGTCATGTGACCTCAAGTGGGGCCCAGCAATTAAATGAATAACTAAATCTTACACCATGTGGATAAAGAGCCAATATGAGGATGCCACATGGCCTAGGGTATGTGGACTGGGTCTATAAATAGAAGATCTTTCTCCCTAAGAAAGGGATTCCACACATTATATACACACACTACACACACTTGGTTTGGGGAAAAATACCTCCATTTGTAAGAACCCTAATTCTCCATTAATATAATTTGTGGATTTATATGTTATTGAAGGATTACTCTAGCACTTGTTCTTACAAAAAAAATTCCCCATTTTCAATTTGTCACGGAAACCCAGGAAGCAATACATTACGACGTTGCTAGACTTTTTGTCATAATCATGATGTCTTATATGTTTTATTTATCTTAAAATAAATTATTTATGATTTAAAGTTATTAAGTTGACTTAAAATTATAAGTAAAAGTTAATTTAAAAGTTAAAAGTTAGAAATAGGTATTTTATAAAATTTAACTTATAAGCTACTTATAAGTTAAAATGACTTTTTTAATAAATACGTAATAAATAACTTATAAGTTAGGGGCTCCATATAAGTTACTTATATGGAGACCAAACATGCCATTGGGCTCTTCCTTGCTGTTAGAAAGATTTGCGGAGTAGAGAGGAAAGTCTCTAGTCGGTAACTCAAATTTTTAGGTAAAAAAAAATATATTGATAGCATTTACCTTCGATTTCTAAAAATAGTTGTTTTAGTTAGTTAAAGTTTTTTTTAGGGAAATTATGAATGAATGATAAAAACGCAGTATCAACGACTGAGAATCATCCTCAAAAGCTTGCAAGATAAAACTAGGAGGACTACTAAACCAGAAGTTTGTAGAAGACAAATCCTTTGATTTTTTTGGCTAAAATATATGCTACCCTATTTCCTTGTCTTCGAACAGAAACAAACTTCGATTCACTCATAGACTCTTTTAGCTTTTTGATTTCCATTATAATATTTCTAACAGCTGATAAATCTTCTTCATCGAGATTCATCTTTTGAATAATTTGACTTGAGTCGCCTTCAAATATAACCCTATAAAACCAAAGTTGCTGAGCAAACTTAATAGCTCTGACTGTTGCAAAAGCTTCCACTATGTCTACATCATAAATCCACCCTAAATTTGAAGACAATCCCGCAATAAAATTGTCCAAATGAGCTCTAACAACAACCCCAACACCTTCCCGCAATAAAATTGCCCAAATGATCTCTAACAACAACCCCAACACCTGAAGCTTTAACATCACGAAAACAAGCACCATCAAAATTTATCTTATATGTATTATATGGGGGTGGACTCCATCGAATTCCAACAGAGTTGCTACTCATCATTCTCTTCCCGACATTCATATTGATACCTCCGCGTGATTGAACATCAGAAGGAGATAAACCTTTGCCAACAACTCTAAATCTAATTCTATTGAACCATATCATCCACGATATAGCAAGGTAATTGTGGTAACTAAGATTATCCGGTCTTTGATAAGCCTCGGTCACCAAATTCGCTAAAAATTTACCCTGGACAGAAACATTCAACAGACCACTAACTTGCCAAACCTATTGAGCAAATGAGCATGAGATAAACATGTGAAAATCTGATTCATCCTTCCAATTACACAAAAAAATACCTTTGTTGACTACAAATTTTTCTTCTTATTAAATTTTCACCTAGAGGCAAAGATTTGAAACCCTCCAAACAAAATGCTTGATCTTGTTTGGAATATTAATTGACCAGATGAATTTTATAAGCACATTCGAGTTGTTGACAAAACTACTAGGACCTATTCCTTTAGTCTTTTTCCAAAATTTTTTGCTCCGTAAACAAATGATAAGCACTTTTCACCGTAAAATTGTCGGATTTTGGGTAATAAAGTAGCTGAATAAGTAGCTTTTGTACACTTCTGAATTAATAAATTTTATTTTCAAATATAATTAATATATTTTTCTTATATTAATTATATATATACTTCTGATTTCTGACAAATTTTATTATAAATGATGTTAAATATATAAATACAAAAATAAAATATTAAAAATATAAATACAATATTAACAACGTTATAAAGATATATAAATATATAAAATTAAAATGTTAAGAATATAAAATATAAAACATAAAAATATAAAAATAAACAGATTATAGGATGTTTAAGTATAAAAGATTAAACTATAAAATGCTAAAGATATTTTAAGCTTAAATTAAAACAAATTGAAAAAATTGTATTTTATAATTCTTTATTTAGAAAAGTAAGTGAATTAATGCATAGCCTTTTAAAGAAATTAATAAATCAAACACACTTTAAATTTTCCGAATCTTAATATAAATAAGTTTAGATTAGATTTAAGTATTAAATAGAGGGAGTGCCATAAAACACGGTCCTAAGTATGAATAATCAAAGATGTAATGGGTAGTTGAGTGGAAAATTGTTATAGCTTTAGGCCCTTTAGACTGGTTCCGTTATTCGTAGCCGAGTAAGAAAATAACCGCCCAAGAAGAAAACAAAACACGTTGTTGATTCCTCCTGCAAATAATTGTTATATATATACAATATTATACATGGCCTTACAGTTATAATTATAATAATAAGCTACTCAACTGTATCTATCAGCTATATCATAAAACATATAAACAATGACCTCCTCTGTTGTCTGTGTGTCCCTTATACTCTTCCTGTTTCTGTCTCAACCATTTCAAGTTACTTATGCTGCTGCTGGCAGAACCGGTCCGTCATCGTCATCGTCATCCTCATCGTCATCGTCATCGTCATCAAGCAGGCCGTCCAGGCCAAGTTCTGTACCAACCCGTTCAGCTCCCACTGGCAGAACCACAGTACCCATCTCCTCAACTCCTGTTGGCAGAACCACCGAACCGCTGGCAGTTCCGCTTGGTTCTGGTTCTGGTTCAGCCGCCGTGGGTAAAACAGCGGGTAATGTGCCATCAGTAATTAGTCCTAAACAGAAGCCTTTGCTTCTAGTCTGCTCATCTGTTGTTGCTTATTTTCTGTTTTCTTCTGTTTTTTTGTTCTAGTAAAACAACTCTGAATTATGCGTGTTTTGGAGGTATGGTAATTTTGTATTCGGTTGTCAAGGAAACATATTTATTTCCTAATTAAATTTACTATGTAATCTGATGATTAACAAATTTTTAGATTTTTCTTACTTGTTTTATTCGGAGTAGTGATAAATTATCATTGTTAATAATTTAATAAACTAAATATTTAAAATTAAAATAAATTGCTTCTTTTTTTCTTAATAATCAATGATGTTTAGATAGGGGAATTAATATGGTATGGGGTGGCGCCGTGGTGGGTGTCCCCAAAACGGCCCCTAAAGTTTAACGCTGCTAAATATTGAATCTTTATTATGTTTCATTATCCTCTATTAGGAATGTAAATGGGACCGATAATTCGATCCACGGAGCGAACTATTCTCTTCCATTTATTAAGTGGTTGGCTCCGCTCCGCTCCATTTAATAAACGGTTCACCTCACTCCATAATCCGTTTAGTTAATAAATAATTTGTGATCTAACGGATATCCATTTAATTTCTATTATTTTAAAAAAATATTTTTTTTAATTATTTTTAAAAATTATATAATTATTAATAAAATAAAACTATATTTTTTTAATTATCAACAAAATATTAAAAAAAAGAAATATACAACTTCTATACTACATAAATGATATATATTTTATTTGAATAAAAAAGCTATATAATTCTGCCATCGGAATCTTCTCCGTCAACCACAACACCGACCCTTCTCCGCCGCCGGCGATATCATCATTTAAACGCCAGATACAACCACCGTACACCACCATCTCTTCCAATACAAACAGTGGACATATGCTCATGTCCCGCACTCCAATGTCACAAGTCTGCATTATTGGATTCGACGGGATCCAGTCCGTTATTTGTGGCCTATCGGGATTAAATAAAAGAATTGTCATCTAATAAGATTGGAGCATAATTAATAAATAAATTTATATAAATAATACTTAAATTTATATTTAATTATTACATCTATTATATGGCTTATGTAATCTGGCTCATAACTTTGATGGACGGTTTTGGGCCTAGTCCATTA
>JAUEJK010242359.1:0-10231 GCA_032274865.1 Eryngium alpinum
TCGAGCTCGACTCGGCTCGAGAAGCTCGCGAGCAAGCTCGAGCTCGGCTCGAGCTCGTGACGAGCCGAGCTCGAACAATACCTTTGAGCTCGTATATAAAATTGAGCTCGGCTCGGCTCGTGAAAAAAAGCTCGAGCTCAAGCTCGTTTATGAAAAGCTGGGCTCAGCTCGAATTACAGCCCTATCTTCTTTTATTGCTCCCATTGCAAAAAAGCAAAATGCTTCTAAGGTAGAAGATTATAGGCCTATAAGTCTTATTAATTCTACCTACAAAGTGATTGCTAAAGTCCTGGAAAATAGGTTAAAATCAGTTCTGGATGATTTAATCTTTGCTGAACAATCTGCTTTCTTAAAAGGGAGACTAATCACAGACAATGTCTTAATAACTTCTGAAGTTATTAGTTGGTTGAAGAAAAGCAAAAAAAGAGGTTTAATCTTCAAGATAGATTTTCAGAAAGCATTTGATTCTGTCAATTGGGATTTCCTTTTCTTAACACTAGAAAAGATGAACTTCAAAGCAAAGTGGATATTGTGGATTAAGGGGTGTCTTATGACTGCCAAAATATCAGTTCTAATAAATGGTTCACCAACAGAGGAATTCTCTCCACAGAGAGGATTAAGACAAGATGATCCATTATCACCTCTTCTTTTTAATGTAGTTAGGGAGGTCTTCAATGCTTTCATCAAAAAATCCTTATTAGAAGGTATCTTTGAAGGTCTAAAAGTTGGCAAAGAAAAGATAGAATTATCAATTCTCCAATTTGCAGATGACTCTATTTTGTTTTTAGAAGCTTCTGATGAATCTGTCTTAGACATCAAGAAAACATTACAGTGTTTTCAACACACTTCAGGTCTAAAGATAAATTTTGATAAAAGTTTTCTTTATGACTTTGGAGTGAAAGAGGAAGAAGCTATAAGATGGAGGCAAATTCTCAGCTGTAAAAAAGGATCTTTCTGCCTAGGTTTCAACATTGGTTCATCTCATAAGAGGAAATCTTATTGAAAACCTTTCATTGAGAAGTTCAGGTTAAAACTTAATGGTTGGAATAGAAAAAATCTTTCTGCAGTAGGAAGATCAGTTCTTATTCAATCTACATTAAATAATATGCTTATGTATTGGATGAATCTTTGTGTTATACCAAAAGGCATCATCTCTGAGATAGACAAAATCAGAAGGAGTTTCTTCTGGGGTTATGAACCAAATGAGAAAAAATTTCATTCAGCATCCTGGACTAGCATTTGCAGAGGCAAAGAATATGGAGGTCTTGGGCTAGGGTCAACCAGAAACAGGAATTTAGCTATGTTGGCTAAGTGGTCAGCTAGATGGATCAAAGAACCTAACTCACTCTGGAAATAGGTAATACAAGAACTGCATAACAACAGACTAGGTCATTCCATTGATTCTTGGAAGAAGTCTGATTGTATGTCAGATTCTCTAAAAAGCCTCATGGCTCCTCATTGTTCAAACTCATTCTCTTTTCTTCTAAAAAGAGATTGCTTTTCTTGGATAGTTGGGAATGGAACAAGTATATCCTTTTGGGAAGACATTTGGGTGTCAGGTGGTCCACTCTATTTCAAATTTAAGAGACTTTATGATCTTTCTTTATTAAAAGGTTGTAGCATTCAACAAATGAAGGAATCCTTGGCAACTGTAACTCAAGTAATTTTCACTGCTGGAGAAGAACTTTGAGGGACACTGAGAAACAAGACTTGAATTCCCTCCAGGTAATACTTAGCAGTATAGACTTAAAAGAGCATGATGATTTTCTGGTTTGGAAACCAACAAATAAAGCTTTCAAGGTTAGTGATTATTACAAAGGCTTGTATCAAGAAAGGAAAGATAAAATTTGGAGGAATATCTGGAACTTCAACTGTATTCCAAAAGTAAGATTCTTCCTTTGGAAACTTGGGACTGGAATTCTTCCCACAAAAGAATTTTTAAAAGAAAGAAAAATTTATCTTCATGAAGGCTACAACTGTAGCTGGTGCAATAGGGATGTAGAAAATGAAAAGCATATATTTTTTTATTGCATTCCTGCAAATTGGATGAGAGATTTGATGAAATCTTGGTGGAAGTTCAAAGAGTTAAAGTGGGATGAGGGTACAAAACTACCATGGTCCTGGTTAGATACTGGTAATAACAATTGGAGAAAAAAAGGATGGAACTTGTGTATTGCCATTTCATTATGGACCTTGTGGTATATAAAGAATGAGTTATCCTTCAAGAATAAGGTAATAAAGCAGGAAGAATTCTGTCATCTAATCAAAGCTAGATCCTTCAGCTGGGCAGAAGCAAATGGATTTGTCCTCAAGGAAGAAAATGAACTTTGGTGGTCTAACCCCTCGGAATGGTATAAATCAAAAGAAAGCTTATCTAAAAAGCATTGTTTCGATAAGATTTCAAAGGCAAAAGGGTGGAAAATTTACACAGATGGGGCATTGGTTGCAAATCAAAATTCTTTCAAGGCAACTATATGAGGATACATTAAGGATGATCAAAATAATTTGATTTTCATTTTCTCGGGACCATCTAAAGAAAACTCTCTTGATTTGGTTGAAGAAGAGGCACTGAGATTTGCCATGCAATTTTGGAGCGTAAGCTTGCTAAAAGAGCCCTTTTTTCTTCTCAGATTCATTGAGCCTTATTTCAAAAGCATCAAAGGCTTGTGACCCATTTTCCTTGGTTAGTAGCCCATTATCCTTATTAGTGAAAGATATTTCCAAAGCCCATATCTCAGAATTTATTCACATAGTGAGATCAACTAATTTAGGGGACCATGACTTAGCCCAACAAGGGTTAAATAGAAATAAAGTGATTTATGGGTGGGTGTAATCTGATTTTCAGTTTTGGAGGGAGGGGAAGCCGAATAGTTGGATTTTTAGAAATGGTTGGAGAGAGATTGTTTGTGGGCTTCGCGTATTCCCAAGAATCTCCTAAGGCACGCTTAAGGAAATTAATAATTGCATAGGGTTAGGTTTCTTAAGTGCTATATAAATCAGTACGTGCCTTGGCAAATCCCCATAATCCCCATGTTTTCTTCTAAAAGATCTTAGTTATCTCCTTTCCATAGCAAAATGGCTTCTCTTGCCTGGAAGAAACCACCTTTTGGGTTTCTAAAAGTTAATGTAAAAGGCGTTTTCTTACCGATTGGTGCTGAAGGGACGGAAAATGGAAATACAAATGGCAATGGAGGAATCATTAGAGACCATATGGGCAACTTTGTTGTGGGTTTTACAGGTGTCGCTGAAGAAGACGAACCCACTCTCATCAACTTAAGGGCTTATTTAACAGGTGTAAGGATTGCTGTTGATTTGTTTGATCCAGCAAATGAAGATAACATGATAGTGATTGAGCTTGAGACATCTGATGAAGATGCTCACAGGGCTGTTCTTGATCAAAACCATTTCCATGATCAGGAAATCAAACTTTTTTCAGATAAGGTCAAGGAGATAATGAGGGAGGCAAATGAAAGTCATTTTAAAAGGATTCATGACAATGCAAACAAGGCTGCTGATTTTTTTGCTAGAGTGGGTCTAGCTTATGGCAACATAATCAGAACCTTTGATGAACCGTTTGGTCATCTTATCAGAATCATCAACATTGATAACAATAGGTACATGGATATAGTGCATGATAATTCTTTGGGTGATCAGGTGGCTCCGGTTATCCCAGATTTTCTTGTGGCGCATAACTTGGCTCCAGCAGAGGTTGCAGACCCAATTTGGCTAAATGCCATTCAGCAACAACAAAACAATGTGGACTTATGGAACCAAATGGGGCAAGAAATGGAGGGAGAAGGCGAGAATAATGAAATGTTGATTGATAATCAGGTGCAAGCTCAAGGTGAAGTGGAAGCAGTGAAAGTGGAATTGCATCAAATGGAAGAAGTTGGAGTTGAAGAAGATGATGATGAAAGCCTGGTTCGTTGATGGGCTATTGTTTCTGTTAGGCTGGTGGCTTTTCTCAACTAATGGGCTGATGTTTAGATTGAAGTTATAGTGAATTTTAGTTGGTTTGAATATGGGTTAGTTTTAGTGTTGGGTGTCGTTTTTTAATTGCTGGGATTGGGCTTAGATCTACTTTGTTTGTTGGACTTTAGTCTTAATGGTTTAGTTTGTAGATGTCGTAGGGCTTTTATTAATTCTATTACTTATTAAAAAAACAACGAAGTTAATCGATAGAAAAATATAATATAAAATAATTTTAAAAGTATAATTAGATCAAATCAAAGGTGTGAGGATGCCGAACCTAACTTTGTATATTTTTTATTTTATTTTATTAATAATATATTAAAAGTTATGAACAAGAGTGAGAGATAGAATATTTTAAATTTTTTAAACATATAAGAATGCAAATTTACTCTTAAGGGCTCGTTTGTTTCGTGGAAAATAAAAAGATTTAGAAAATAAAAAGATTGGAAAATAAAATGATAGAAAATAAAATGATACTTTATATTTTCCTTTGTTTGGCAATTGTGTAGGAAAGTATTTTTCTTTGTTTGGCAAAATGTTAGAAAATCAAAGTACAATTACTTTATTCTTAAATATATTTATTAAAATTTATATTTAACTTTTTGATTTAAATATTTATCTTTAATAATAATATTAAATAATATAAAATAATAATATGAATATATGAATATTTTATTTTTAGAAACATATTTTTTTTAAAATCTAGAGATAAAAATTAATTTTAAATAATATAATTATAAATAAATTATAAATCTAATTTCATACAAATTAGCAGTCACAATAATCAAACGCATTTCAATTTTATTTGACAAAAATTATGAATCTACACTGGTACAACAACAATATAATGATTATGTTTAATTTTATAAAAGAACATAACAAACAATTACACCAATCTTCGAAAGTGTAACAAGAACCACAATTTTTGCAATGATATAATTTTCCTTCAGTACTCTTCACCCTCATCACCAGTACCTTCTGTACAAAAAGCACAGAACACTTAAAGTACGAGCACCTTCTGTACAAAAAGCACAAAACACTTAAAGTATGAGCTTCAGAGAACTCTCCGTTCTTTGTTTAACACCTGCATACTAATGCACAAAAGCACACTTCAAGTACATGAAATCGAACTTGATGTCAATGCGGTACCTCAGCAACACTGTTAGATTTTTAAACCACGCATACCGGCCTTTGAACCTTAGCTGAGGTCTCCACCAGATACAACAGTGAGTGACTAGTAGTTGATACCACCCTTAAAACCAGTTGGGCACCAGTCAATAAATTGTATAGTACGCTTTGTCTTAATGGTAGCAATAGCTGCATTCACATCCTTAGGAGCAACATTACCACGGTACATCAGGCAGCTAGCCATATAGTTGTCATGCCTGGGATCAGATTTGCCATCATGAAAGAAGGCTCAAATGCGCTGTTAGTGGTTTCTGCCACGAAGAGCTGCTCATGATATGATTTTTTTCAGCCAAGATTACTAGCGCATAGGAGGAAAGCATAAAGTGAATCTTACCAAGTTGGTCCGGAATTACTTTCGCCATCTTCTGTAGTATTTTCAATGTTTTCTTTGCTCTTTGCATTAGATGCCTCTCCCATCCTGCCAAGATTGTTCGTCACATGGACTCTTTTCCATGAGTGCTCTCAATCTCGTTAACTTGATGATCCTATTCACACCATCAGGAACTATCAATCTCTGATTCTTTTTACTGTGATTGAAGACCGAAACAGTTCCAAGATGAACACAAGCATGTATTAACTTTTAAATCTTAATATTATGGTCTTTAAGATACAGAGATATACTTAGCACCTTCAAGTCTTGCAGACACTTTTCTTTTCTTTGGAAGTACATTGACATAAGATGTATATGCTATTGGTATCCCATCTTCATTTTCTTTCGAGTCACTTTGGTAACCCCCTGATTCTTCGTCAAATTCTTTATTCACTAAAAGCTGAAATGTTGAATACCATTTTGTAGTGGTTGCTTACTTGCTTTTTCATATTTCCTGCTTCCTCGACTGAGTCATCTTCATCAGCTAGCTCAACATTAGAAAATTTGGCTACCTTCCTTCATCACACCGATATAAAATCTCAATACATATTAATTCAGATACCATAAACAACCGACTCAAATAGACCATATTGACCGCATTCAAATCAACCTGATAATATCCTTATCCTTCAAGAAACAATTCGATTCAAACGGTAGCAACACAAGCCATCCATCTGCAGAAAAAACTAATATTACACTCATTCTAATGTTAATAACTAACACATTTTCTAAATCATAAATGCACTAACCACACTCATTTATCTACGAAACAAAAATATCAAATTACTCTCAATAACATTAGGTGAATTTTTTTTACTTCTAATATGTTTCAAAAACTGTATGTTCAAAACTCATAAATTCCAGTAAATAGCAAGCATTTGCAAAAAAGAAGCCCCAAAATATGACATATAAACAATACCAAATCTCAATTCCACCCAAATTCATCCCCAATTTGAAACATATAATCATATCATTACACAGACTTATAGACAATTCGCAAAGCATCTATCCATACAACACATATACATAATATATACATATATGTGTGTGTGAGGAGAGAGAGAAAGAGACCTCTTACGGAGAGAACTAAGGCCACTCCTCTGCAGTTGTCAACAAACTTTTTGATACAGTTCAAGCAATTCAAGTAGAGATCACAGATCTCCTTTCCAACTGTGTATATATAAACATCAACGAACAGATTACGATGGAGATAAGTAATTGATGGCGACAATCCATGGCGGACGGCAAAGTTCAACTCAACCGGCAGCGAAATTTAATTAAGTGGCGAGACCAGCTGGGTAAATTTCGAGAAAATGTTTTCCGCTGTGTTAGTGAGGTAAAACGATTTCCCAAATTTGAGAAGAAAACAGATTCATTATCTTTTTGTTTTTCTGGGCAAGAAATTGTTTTTCGAGGCCCATTTTCAAACAAACACGGAAATTCATTTTTCCCGACATTTTATTTTCCTTTCTGTTTGTTTTCCTTGAAACAAACAGGCCCTAAATTTTAGAGTTATTTACGTTTTACACCTTTATATATATTTCTATTTGCACTTTAACTTGTAAATTTTTAATAATAATACTTTGCACCTATGTACTTAACAATTTGTTACAATTTACACTTTTTGAATTAACATTGTTAAAAAAAAGTCAAATCATCAATTGACCAAGGACAAAATCATAATTTCACAATTAAATTTTAAATTGTATATTAAATATTAAATTAATTAATTTAAAATTACTTTTTATATAATTTTTTAATTAAATTTGTGAAATTACAATTTTGCCTTTGGTCAACCGACGATTTGATTTTTTTTTTTAACGGTGTTAGTTCAAAAGGTGCAAGTTGAACAAATTGTTAAGTGCGTAGGTGCAAAGTATTATTATTAAAAATTCATAAGCTAAAGTGTAAATAGAAATATATATAAGGGTGCAAAACACAGATAACTCTAAATTTTATCTGGCCTGAAAACATAGTTATATAGAAAGATCAAATGTAAATTGGTGAAAGCACAGTCATCTCTGTGAATAAGTTAATGTATGCGGGTCGGAGTTCATTTACAGGTTGAGGTATATCAATATCATTTCGATTTTTACTTCCTCGGTTTTGTCAAGAACCCTAGATCACATCCCTATTCCTGGTAAGTTTTAAGGAATTTGATTTGGTTATATTTAATCTTAAGTTATTCTGAGTAATTGTGATTAATTGGGAATTGTTTTATGATTAGGTTTTTTTTTAATTTGGTTTGGATTAGTAATTTGATTTATTGATGTTTTGCCTTACAGCAGCATGGCCAAAAGATTAAAATCAGGTGGATTTAATGGCTATGACTATTTTGAAAAGCTCCCTGATGAAGTAGTCATAATAATTTTCACTAAATTGAGCAGCAGTAGTGGAAACAACACCCTTGAGGAGAATATTAAACCATTGGTTCAATGCGCTACTCTATCCAAGCGCTTCAACGCTCTCAATTCTCTAGTTACTAGCCTTTCAATATCTCACCCTTCCATCAAATTGTTACACAAGTGCTTCCCCAAGATCCTCAATAAGTTCAAACATATTTGTTCGCTCAATGTGTACCACTCTTTAACCACCGAAACAGAATTATATGGTACTAATAATGAACTAAAAACTGAACCTTGTATTTTGGGAGAAGTCGTTTATGAGCCTGATTATTATTGTCTTCTTCTTGTCTCTTGCACTCATATGGAGAAGTACTCAAACTTAGAAAAGCGGTCCTTGTTGATGCATGCCGACCATGTGAACCAGAACTTAGGTTATTCAACTAGAACTAAGGATGATGCTTCAGATATGATGGTTTTTCATCACATGCTGGTCTCTTCCATTAGGGAGCACAAAATGCTGGAGAGGGTTGTGGTTGCTAACATCTCGAACCCGGAAATAGGGAGTTTGATTCTTGAGGGGGATATGTTAGTTAAATTGAAAAATTGTATTAGTACCAATCTTGAGCAAGTCCAATCTCGTTACAGGACTTGCTTTGCTAATATGGTGGATATCCCACTAAATCATAATAGTGGGTTTGTGATGACCAATATACAATTTGACAACATTGAATGGTGGGCAAGGCCAAGGAGAAAGGCCCCGGTTCAAATTGGGTTTAGGGGAAACCCTCTTGTTCAAATTAGAAATGAGAATAAGGCAAATCACAATATTCCAAAAGCCCTGCGTTTCAAAGGTTCTATGGGGATACTACTTCAGAAAGTCTTGAAAACACTTCTGGAAAACTATACTTACAGAAGCCTGGGTGTTAGCCATAATATAACAGATGATTTTTATTCAAAAATAAAACCTGATGACAGCTTGCTTTGAGTTACGGTTGGATGGATCCTTTCTCTGTAGTCCTTCTCTCCGGCTACTATACTCTGTTTTAAGTTATTATTTTACATGCCATTTCTCAATAATCCATCTCTGTTATCACTCTATTGTATGTCGCATTAGAATATTATATATGTGCTATTTGTGACTTTCATCTTATATATATCCGCCTTGGTTCTCGTCCTGACTCAGTATCTACTATAGTTAATTTCACTAACTTTAGAAACTGTTTATTCTTCTTATAAAGGTGTTTTACATTATTACAAAATGAAGATGGTATTACTGTATTTATGTTGTAAAGTGTTGTTTAGAATTACTTTCAAGTTATGTTACTGCATTTCTGCTGTCAATTGTAGATCAAGAGCGGACAACTTAGTGACCAAGGCAACCTCGACAAAGTTCAGGAATAGACTTAGGAATGCGTTGAATTGATTTTGTGTCTTTTCTTTGTTCATCCCGTTAGTGTGCATTAGCATAGTCTGGTAGTCGTGTCTGGGTAGACTGGGCTTCAAGAAAAATAAGGAGTACTTCCTCCTGTTTATTACTTTAGTTATACAATGACCTGCACATTGACCTATATATGTTCTAGTACTAGATCATAAAGGGTAATGACATTATTAAAGAACCAATTTTGTAGAGGAAACGTCTAGCAATGGCCTAGTTTTTTGCTATAATGTATTGCAATATCGTGCGGTTTACGCCATTATTTACCGAAAATACCGAGCCAAAGAAAAGTATAGAGGGTTGGTTATAGTTCTTACTTCCTAAGGGCTAAGAAATTCCCCAACCTCAGAAGTAGGAAAACTTGGGAACTCCTGGATAGACTTGGCTCGACTTACCCCACTTTGAGGCCTGGTCTCTGTATTGCACCAAAAACTCTTGGTTTTTTTTTTTCGTCGTCATATGTTACGAATAGCAGCTGCTACTTTGCGAAGCCGGTGTTAACGCTTAGCTTTGGCATCGTAACAGAGACTTGAGATGCATCACCTATTGTTTGTTATAAAACTGAATCTAGTGCTCCAGGTCGTCTTTCTACCTGGTTCCGGTTAAAACATGATTCATAGTGTTCTGTGCTCCAAAACGAAGTAGATTAGTAGATTGAGGAGGTGTATATATATGTTGATAATATTGATATATTATTGATGTTTGGCAGAACATATATGCAGTAGTATGGATAAAAGATACAAATCACAAGTAGGTGATGGCAATTGAAAGATTATACAGTGTGTGTGTTGAGGAGAGAGAAAGGATTGGTGAGAGTTTCTCATTTTCATATATTGTAAACTTCTTAAGAAAGCTACAGAAAAACTACTACTTATAGTAATTAGTCAACCAAGTTGCCTTATTACAAGTATTATGTAAAAG
>JAUEJK010242466.1:0-10230 GCA_032274865.1 Eryngium alpinum
ATTTATACGTCTGCAGCCGACATGTTTTCAAAGGCTAATGTTTTTGATCATTCAGCAAGGGATGGCCCAAAGGTACGTGATTATGCCTTGGACTGATTTCTGTACAGAGATTAAAGTGCTGCAGTCTGTACACCCTTCTTGAACTTTGCTTGATGCAGGCTTTTGTAAGTGAATATGCTGTAACTAAAAGAGAAGATGCTGGCACTGGAAGTCTTTTGGCAGCACTGGGAGAAGCTGGATTCCTTTTCGGGCTTGAAAGGAACAGGTCTGTTTAACTGTGTTCTCATCATTCACAATAGTCCGTACATTCACATTCAAGTTACATCGTCTTTAAACTCATTTCATCTTTTCATCATTTATAGTGCTAGTCGCTAAGGCTTTGTGTTCTGTGTTTTAATTCAGTGATGTCGTTCATATGGCAAGCTATGCACCGCTATTTGTAAACACCAATGACAGGAAGTATGCTCGTTTTTTTTATCTTCTGAAACGTCCTCCTATCGAACTTACTAGATTATATTCTGCAAGAAAGTATTCTAACATAAAGTTATTGTTCTTGAAGTTGGAACCCTGATGCAATAGTATTCAACTCTGCACAGAGTTATGGAACTCCTAGTTACTGGCTGCAGCACTTTTTCAAAGAGTCAAATGGTGCAATCCTTCTTAGTTCAACACTTCAAACCAACTCAACAACTTCACTTTATGCTTCTGCCATTATTTGGAAAAATACAGATGATAATGGGTATTACTTGAGATTAAAGGTATTTAATAAAACTCAGACCACTACACTGCAGGCATAATCTTGTTAATTAACCTTGTACGTAGATGCAGACAGATCATCGCAAATTGAAAGCTGACTGTAGTAGGGTTCTTAAGAGAGACATTGAAGATTAATGTAGCAATAAGAACATTACATAAACTCCTTAAGAAATCTTTAAGCTCCTTGTATACATCATCATGCTGCCTCACCATTTCCGTCTTGCATGAATCTGCACATGATTTTTGTTCTTTAATATATACTTTTGCATATATGTCCAGTTTGTGAACTTTGGGAGTGGCGCGGTGATTCTGAAGGTTTCTATTGAAGAGGTGAAGCTGAAGTCGAACTCAGGAACAAGAACTGTACTTGCTTCTAATAATGTTATGGATGAGAATTCATTCCAAAACCCAAGGAAGGTATGATAATTTAACATATACACACACAGTCCTATTAACACAACTGAAGACAAACATACATTTTGAGATTACACTGAATGATGTGCTGTTAACAAGAAAACGTATAACTTTTGCACTTGATGTAGGTGGTTCCTGTCAAAACTGAGTTTGAGGTTGATGGCAAAGACTTGGTTGTTACACTTCCACCACACACTTTAACTTCCATAGATTTGTTAACAGATCCTGATAGTTAAAAGATGACCAGGGAAGATTTGGAGATTTTTTTTTCTCGTGTTTTTAATTTCTAAAAATGTAATTGCTACTAGTTTGTTGGTGATAAAATGATATATTTTATACATGATATTCAAGTTCATGAACATATGAGCTGTTTCTTGGCTGAATAAAAAATCTAAGCTCAAGTTTAGATAGCAGTAGAGATTTTCTTTATAAATTTACTACTTTTACTTTCAGTGAGGTTTTAGTTATATAATAAATTAAATATAATTTCTGATATCTATATTTATGATCTTTTGTGGAAATTATATAAATCATATATATTTAATTCAACTTTTTAATAAAATTCTTAGATGAATCTAAACTATAAAAACTACACCATAAATGGTCTAATTTAACATTACAGAAGTGTTACAGTAGATAGCAATAGTGTTGCAATAAACTATAAGCCAACATTTTTCCCAAAATAAAAGTGTTAGAATTTTTCAGTGTTGCCATAGAGGAAAAAGGCAACATTTTTCGTTACCTATAGTAACACCCGGTAAAATGTTACAATAGTAATTTATAGCAACATTTTTCATTGTGTAGGCAACACTAAAGAATATGTTGCAATAGAAAAGAAATGGCAACAATTACATTGCAACTCTTAATTATTGATTGCAACAGTTCTAGGAACAACATTTAATTATTTATCGCAACACTTTTACAAAGAATTGGCAACAAAATTTAAAGATTATTAGCAACAGATTATAGATTTCTAGCAATAAATTTGATAAATTATTTACAACACATTGAACAGATTAATAGCAACATAATTTGGTGATAAGCTGCAACATATTTTACAAGTTAATAATAAAATAATAAGCTGGTCAACGGCAACATAATCATACGTTGAAATAAAAACGATTCTTATATAAATAGTAAGATCATCCTTTATCATCTACAAGAACATAGTACAAAGGATCGAACTCTAGCTTTATTAGTAGAGTCTACAATCCTAACTGCTTTATATTACTAAAACACTCAGTGACCAGAACCACTCAGTGCTGATAGAAAGGTTTTTCAGAGCCCTACCCAATAAGATATCAACCACATTTACGGCCTCTAGCCCCTTCTCAAGTTGCCCCATAGAACTGACACAACACCTTTAGTCGAAAATATCTTTAGCCACATGATCCTTGGCTCCACCTTGAGAAACGACAAATTTGGTCTTCGCTGCGGTAACACCTTTACTCGTTCATTTTTCTTACACAGTGAATCTAACAATATAGGAGCCTGAATTTCTACCACAGGTAATCGTGATCTGGTAAAGTTTGATGTCAAACAGCTGGATATTGAATTTAGAAAATACCTGAAACTGTCACATTGAATGACATCATGTGATCTTTATCCGAAAGAATCAAGTCCAGTGACTCGATAGTAGCGGAGCAACGTTTATGAATCTCTAGGAAGAGGAGACTGTTGACAATACACCTGGCCTTCTTCATAAGTAAACCAGAAAAGGTCTGACATCTGCTTCAAATTTCTTCGGTACTTTCTCCATAATTTCATAAAGGGTTTGGCAGTGTTTGGTATCAGTAAGAAGCTTGTAAGTTACTGAGCTACAGTAGCACAAAATGTCATTCGCCAGGTGTCACTTTCCTTGATCATTTTCCTCCAACATCTACAAATTTTTAATATGCAGTTTTAAACATTTAATGAGAGTCACTACTTACAAGTTCTTGAATTGTAGAGAATAATAAGGACAACATGTAATCAGAACTATAAATATGCATTATTTCACTCACTTGAGATCAATTACATATTATGATTTTTAAGTAAATAAAATCCATCTCTTTGAGATGGTTTACATATATGAAAGTTATACAAGACATCTATATTAACCTCATCATAATTATCTAATTTTGACTACAAGATATCTCTACTTTTTTCAGAGATGTCAATGCAGTGGGTCAGAAACGTGGGACTGGAGCATTTCTTCCAAAGCTGTAACATGGTAATGACACAAATGTAACTTTATTCAATCAAAAAATATAATTAATGATTTTATATATATATATATATATATATATATATATATCTGAGATATATAAAAGATAAAAATAAGCATAAATATAACTTTGTATGTATTATAATAAATAAGAGAAAAATGATAGTGTTATTGAACTTAAATTCCCAACTTTTATAAATAAATTTAGTCATTTTAAATAAGACACATAAGATTACATCCGATAAATTATATCAGAAGATAATCTCACGACACAATATTTTTAAGGAATATAGAAATGACAAACATAAGCTAATTTTCCTGCGTCTAATTTCCAATATAGGACACTACCTCTTACTACGGATAAATAAAACAGAACATATCATATATGTAATACAAATATAACATGACATAATAATCTAGAAATACATGACTCCTGACAATCGATACAAAGCATAATCCTTAAAGTACACGATCCATTCGACACAAGATTCCTGATTTTCTAACTTATAGCATAGCTATAGTCAAGTTAGGAGTCCTGAAAATACAACACAATTTTCTTCACTTTTGAGTGAGAACGAGGATGGGCCATCCTGAATGTTTGGGAACTTAATTGGCAAAGTAAAATACAGGTTGAGGAACCACCACCTTTGACAATTGACAGACAATCAAAGTGCTCTTGCAACAGAAACTTTACAAAAATTTTATATTAAATATATTAGAAAATACCTCTATTCTTTCAAAAACTATGAAAGTATTGTCTGATGCACCTCTCTGTCCCAATTAACTTTACCACATTTAGGAACCAACAAGGAATTAACACTATTTCCTGAGATCCTAAAAAAATTATTGTTACATACTCAAGGCAATAAGCAGCTAATTGGGTAATCGTTAAAAAAAATCAACTATTAAAAAAGATGTGACAAACTCAAACAAAATTAACGAATAAGTTGCAGATCATATACAGGGATTTGGAAGTATAATTAGACATTGGTTTCGATTTGAAAGTAAATGGTGGAATTTCAATAATTTATTTTCAACACATAAATACATAGACAACTAAGGACAAACATTTAAGTTTACCTTCAATCTCTGTAAACTTCGTCCATAGATGTATCAATTTGGGGATCTAGGGTAGGAAGCTTTATTAATATCGTAAAAGTCAATTGAAATTCATGAGTTGAATCGGCCACAAAATGAATCGACTAAAGCTTGAAATAGACTTGTGATAAATCGACGACGAAAAAAATCACCTCCAGCTACTAAGAGCAAGTCCATCAGCTTCTTAAACTAAAAATTGAAGAAATCTGGACATCATATGTCTCCGACAAGCTCCTAAGTGTCACTTAAATTTTAAGGGTTCATTTCTCGCTCTTCAATATTAGTGAGTCTCATCTACCTCTCTATCTATTTTATATTAATAAAATAATATTCATATTTCCTTTATACAAGAAGACAATGATATATATATATATATGTATATATATATATAAAAATTATTATATATTATAATGTATTAATAAATAAATAATATATTATATACGGACAAATAATATAAATATTAAATATATAATAAAAAATATTTAAAAGTTATACTTAATTATTTATAATAGATTTTATAATCAAAATAAATTATATAATATAAAATTTATCTTTTTAATTTACAAATAATTCTTAAAAGTACTAATAATTAATATATTATAATATATATATATATATATATATATTAAAAATAGGTACTGATTTTAATAATAAAATATAGATAAAGAAGGGAGAAAGTGAGTGTTGCTGGAGACGAGATTCTCTTAAGTTATTTTCAGTAACTAGGAGTTAATATTTTATATTATTTTTGAAAAAATACTTAGGAGTCCACTGGACTTGCTCTAACTATTGGGGAATCTAGTCTAGTCTAGTCTAGGTAAGTGTTTTAACTTTAAGAAAAATGAGTAGTGTTTATATACCTATTGATTATAAGTGGCTGCAATTTATAAATTAAAAAAATATATTTATTTAGTACTTTTTTTTAAACTTTTTCATAAGTGATTTTCTCATTTATGTTAAGTTGTTTGAATGACTTATAAAAAAAAGTTTTATAAAAAAGCATCAAATAAGTGCTTTATTTTTTCCAACTTATAAATTGCAGCCACTTATAAGTGTTACCCAAACAACCCCAAATCTAGTGACCCTAAACAATAAGAACAGAAACAGGCAATCCTAATTTTTACATTTTTTCTTTATATTTTAAGTTTTATTTATCTATTAAAATTAAACAATTATAATAAATCTAAAAGATTTAATATAGTAATTTTGTAATAATTGATTAATTACATAAGTTTTACAAATTTTCTTTTCTTTTCAAATTAATTTTTTATTTTTTATTTAAACATTTGATTTAATACTAAAATTTTCAATTTATCCACTATAATTATATTATCACGTATATACTAACCTTCAGTATGAAGTACAGATTTTTTTATTACTTTTATTTAGTAATTAATTAATTAATTTAATTTAAATTAAATAATTTTATTATTTTATAATATAATATATTTATAAAAAAATGTAAAATATATAATAATATACTTATATATTATGTAATTGTTTTTAAATATATAATATATCTTATTATGTTATTTTATCGTATAATTATATGATTAATAATCTATTACTATTTTTAAATAATATTAGAATTAATTTAGTAACTTTTTATATTTTAATAAAATCATATATATAAATTTAATAATAATAATTGTTGTAGTATGTCGAAGTAGGTTCTTAACGTTTAAAATTGGTGTGTTGACACTCAATTTTAAATGGTTATAAAATATATTTAAATTTAATATTTTTTAAATATTTTTAAATTAAATAAAAAATAGAGTCTCTACTTTTATTTTTATTTAATTTAAAAATATTTAAAAAATATTAAATTTAAATATATTTTATAACTGTCTAAAATGTGTGTCAATACGCTCATTTCAAATGTTAAGAATTAATAGTCGCATATATTTAGGCATATATTTGGTGTATATCACTTAGCTTATAATCATGCATTCAGTTATCATTTAACTTATAATCATGCATTCAGTTATATTGTATGCATAATTAAATTATCCTTGTAATTATTTATACGGATGAATGAATGAGAAGAGAGCATCGATCCTATCATATCTTTCATAATAGTCGCATATATTTAGGCATATATTTGGTGTATATCACTTAACTTATAATCAGACATTCATACGCGATTGAATTAGGTTTGAGAATGGTGTGTAGGAGATCGTTTGAGATTGTGCCATAGATCCATTGCAGGACAATGGCGTCTAGGCGATCCCATTCATCATCAGGTTTGGGTGGTTGTGGTTCTTCGTCAGAGGAAGAAGTGAGGGCTTTGAAAGAAGTAGGTCTAGGGGATAGGTGATCATGAACCAAGAAAGCTTTGCAGTGAATTTTAAATAATTCAGACCAGGAAGCATACTGGCCTGATTCCATCTTCAAGGTTACTAGAATAAAACTCTTTATATTGGACACTGTTGTAGCAGGGTGAAGTTGGTTTTTGGAAGTCGTACTTTGGTGGTGAATGGGGTAGTTTCGGAGATGGAGGAAAAGAGCGACAATTAAATCAGAGCCCATTTTATGAATAACTGTTACAATGCAACACAAATAATATGTATTGCAACAGAAAATATCAAGTATTCCTATAAATTAAATTTACACACATAAATTGCAATACTTTAGTCGCAATCTAAGTTATTTTTATTGCTATAGAACATCAATGGTGTAGTGAAAAAATAAAAAATAGAAGCTTTTAATTCAATCTATTTTGTAATTTAATAACTTTTAAAATTAATAATCATACTAATTTTAAACATAATTTTCTAAAATACTGATACATGAATTTTCTAAATATTGATTTGGAAAAAAGATTATTCTAAACTATGGATAATCTGTGAATATATAAGTTGCAAAACTAATTTTCGCATGAAGTTTGACAAGCTGATCATAAATGTTAATTTATTCAGATTGTCACGACTCACGCCCTCTGCCATCTACGAAATTAATTTTGTATGACTTTTATACTTATAATGTTAGAACATTTATATAAATTCAATAATAACTATTAATACAAAATTTGTATCTACAATAAAATATATAATTAAATTGCTGATTTGTTGGATTATACTAAAATAATTTATTTTTTAAATTAAATAAAAAATCAATTGAAAGTAAGAACTCATATCATTTTGTTCATATATTTAGTTTGATATCAATTTTTTGATATAAGAATGATAAAAAGAGAGTTGTGTGTGTTTTATGAGACGTTTGATTAAGAAAATAAAAATAAAAATTAGTCGTACAATAAGAGTGTATACACATTACGGTTTTAAAAAGATAGTCTTCACCCTAAAATTTAAATCCAGTAAAACCTCTATATAAGAATACTCTATATAGTAATACTCTCTATACGAATATAAAATATTGATCCCAATTTGGGACTTGTTATAATTATGAATAACCTCTCTACTTTGTAATATTATATACTTTTTTTAAAGAATATTATTAAGTAATTTACCTCTATATAATAATAAAATATAATTATATTATATTTTTATATATTTATATAAAGTGTTAAGATTATATTAATTTAAAATGACGTAAAATATTTATTTAAAGTAGTTTGTGATAATGATTTAGTCATATGGATTAACAAAACGTCATCCTTATGTTTGGAGTAACTCATACTTATAATCAATTTCTTGTTGACAAATTTGTCATATATGCTTAAATTTTCTTAAACAATAGATTTTTTTTCTATTTCAAGCATTCACTTTTATAAAATTCTTAATCTTGTAGATTTTATAATTTTAAAATGTGAATAAATATATTTTGAAGTGTTTATAATGTATATTAATTATTTTATATTTATTAAATTTTTATATGTACACCTCTAAATAAGAATAACCTCCATATAATAATATTTTTCTCCGGTCCCAAAGATATTACTGTATAGAGGTTCTACTGTACTAAATATTATTCTAGATTCCATGCGAGTCAATCTTATAGAATATCATTAACTTGTGGTAATGATACGTGTGTTGGAGATATCTGACATGATTAATCAAGAGAAAGAAAATAAAGAAGCATTTGGAGCATTCACAATGGGTTCCCCATATCTTCCCATCCCTATATTACATGAAAAATTATAAGGTTTTATTCAAATAAACATCTACATCTCATTCCCTAAAATAGGAATTATAAGGTTTTACTCAAATAAACATCTACATCCCATTCCCTAACCATATATAGGAATTCACTATTCATTCCCTAAAACTTGTGTTGTGTGTGGGAGAGAGATACATAATTCGTTGAATAATAGTTAGTAATTAAAATAATAAAGAGAAGAGAGATACATAATAATAATAAAAAATATAGACATATAAAAATAAAAAAATATATATATAGAGATGAATATGGGGAGTGGAATGTAGAAATCATTTTTTAGGTTTTGAACAAATATAAGGACTTAATAAATTTAGTAAGTTTTTAGGGATAAGGATGGGGTGTGGGATGTGCATGCTCTTAGACTGTAAAACCGGATAATTTGGTAATAACATATGTGGTTAAGACTCCACACATGAGATCTTGGAATCCAATCTCACAACCTCCTCCCCTCTGCCCCATCATACTCAGAAATTAAACTCGTGGAAACGAACTGAAGGCATAAATAAATTACGAGAGGTTGAATATGATGATAATGAAGATTGTTCAAGCAAAAACAATCTTTCAACGTTTAGAATAGTTTATCAAATAGATAGATACATTTTATTCCTTCCAACTTAAAGAACTGTAATCAACCATCAGACATAAATTCAAATATAAGTAGTTTCTTCCTATAGTTCAGGATTTTAGCAGCTAATAGTTTACAAAGACTATATACAAGCTAACAAATGAAGCACACAGTTTATAATTGACGTCATCTCTGGTAAGGTTTGCATTGGAAAATCATGAGAAATGTAATACTTCCCAACATCATAGAAAACAAGTCATGTAACAATTGTGTTATAGCAACTACATTAGAAAACACCGATCACTTCCATGCGGTATGTATGTATATAGTGTTTAGAATGTCCAACATCAACATGTATTGCATTTGGGATTGAGAAGTTTTATAGCACTTAATATGGTATCAGATCCTGGTTCTAATAACTTCTCCAAAAAGTAGAGGTGATATGAAAAGGGGGAAGAATGCTGGTTGCCCATAATCTGACATTGGGAGGGAGAGATTTTCAAAAATGTCTCATCCAATGTGGGAAGGGGAAATAATTGAGAATGTCTAATCTGATATGGGAGGGAGCGAATGTTATGAATGCCAGATATTGATTGTGGTAATCAGATTAAGTTAGCCAATATATTGATATTCAATAGTAACAGATATAAAAGATATATTTTCAGTGTAAGACAAATATAAAAGATCAAACTTCAATCACAATTAACAACAATGCATAAGGGTCAACACTAAACCTGCTATAGGTATTCCATTGAATACTTGGAAAGGAAGGACGATATACTGATATCCGAGCTTCTGGACCGTCTTATTGTATTTCCTGAATCTCAAAGTACACTTAAATAGATATCCGCGCTTGAATTTAATACTCTTCCGATAACTCCACTTGTAGCGTTTCTGTTCGAATACTGATATATCCGCTTTAAAGAGCACTCGAACAAATCAGTATTCACCCCAACCATTTTAACTCCAAAGGTGGGTAGTACTTGTTTTCCATTGAACTGTGAAGATAGAATCATTACTGTCCAATACCCAAGTTGATAGTATCGGCGGGAAGTCGAGTACTAGTCAGACC
>JAUEJK010242572.1:0-10229 GCA_032274865.1 Eryngium alpinum
ACTTGGAGTTCACAATTATTTATAGGTTTTTATTTTAATTATTTATTATAAATCACTATACTATTAACATATTTTTTTAGTTACTTTATATATTAGTGTTCTTTTACATATGAGCTAAAAGTACGGCTGCACAGCGGTCGGTCCAGACCGGTAAATATAATTATATAAAAAATTATTTATATTATATATAATTTTAAAATTTTATTAATAGAAAACCAATACTTTCCTTAAAATATTGAAGATTTCACAATTTTTCTTCTAAATATATATTTTAAACCCTAAAATTTAATTATTAAAATATATGTTATTTGATTAAATTTTAATTTCATATTTTATGTTGCTATTTTATTACACATAATCTTATATTTATTATTTTTCTGTTTAAAATATTAAATTTATTATTTATTAACTAATTAAATATATTAAAAATATTATCAAATTTATATAATTATTCTTAATTTTGGATTTATCATACTATTCGGTCCGTATCGGTCGGTTCCGATTCGGTCCGAATTTTATAGGTCCGGTCCACGGTCCAAAAAATATATAAATTAGTATTCAATCCGGTCCGGTTTTAAACTTTTGTGCAACCCTAGCTAAAAGTTCATCTAGAAACATTAGTATTATATATAGAAAATAATCAAACAGAGGGACGACACATGATAGTAAACCTAATGAAGGGCACCTATAAATACCCAAAAAATATATGAATATATGAATGATAAATATATTCCACTCATTCCGTTATGCTCCCAAATTGTATGTATTTATTTTCAATCATAATTATCTCTCTAAAAAGATTATCTTACTCTCATCTAGAGCAATATCCATGCTCCCGGATTTGAAGTTGAGCCTCTAAAAAATCAAACCCAATACCCGCACGGATAACACGAATGCTAAACTATAAGTATCGCCATAATCTTAAATCATAAGATCTACTACAATTGATATAGTAACAACAAATAACTTGTAATTAAGTTAAACATAATGTAATAAGAATCACATAAATCACAAAATAACTAAGTAATTCATCTCAGGGATTATATTCTAGTGGATATCCCTCTCCTCCTGATAATAGAATGTGCAGGTTTCAGTCTCGGTGGAGACTCTGTGTGCGTGAATATTTAATTTCTAAAATAGACCGATATAAAAGAAAAAAATTAATTAACAACGTATCAAAACAAAATCAACTCAAAACACAAAATTAGAAGAAACAAATTAATATATCTGAAGAATGCAATATACAAAATTAAAAGAAACAAATTAGCATACCTGACGATGAAAACAATCAGCAATTTCAGCTCTATATGTAAATCTATGTAAATCAAATATTCAACTTTCATCACATACACAAAGTCAATGGCGGCTTTAGAAACCTAACCAAATCAAGCGAAATTATACGTTTACTCTAAAATAATAGAAAATCCAATCAATACATTTATCAAACAAATCATTTGATAAAACGATAAATATTTTCACAAAACAAAATCAAAACTTACCGGGAATCTGGCAACCCATGATGGTGCAGGGAGCCGACCCACCAAGAATGTTTATGGAAGAGTTTTTATTTTTGTTGATTAGTTATAAGTTGAAAGAGTAGGGAAGAAGATTTCTAATTAAATACAATATATAAGATAATTATACATGTATAATATTATATTATATATTAATATTATATAATATATTTTTAAAATAAATAATAAATACCGTGACGATGACGACCAAATTAAGTGTCTTACTCGTATTATATATAGGATATATAATAGGATATAATATAATATAGGATATAATAGATTATAATAGGATATAATTCAAATTCAATATTTTTTTAAAAAATTAAACCAGAAAAATATTAAATATTAATCACCCCAAGATGGATGGAGTAATTTTTTTTTGATATATATCAGTAAATAAAATTAAATTATTGTATACCCATTTAGATACTATATATACATAAGTAGTTAATTATTTTCTCCTCTACCTTATTCAACCCAACTAATCTGCCCTATTTCTCATCTCCATCCTCCACAGACAGGTAAATCGATTTCTTATATTTTATAAATTAATTATTTCGTTCTTATAGTGATTATACATATATATATATATATATGTGTGTGTGTGTGTGTGTATTTGGATTATTTATTGATTTCCTTAACCCAAATTGCTGTAGAACAATAGACTAATAACCTAATCAGTTTACAATAATCTATATATGTATACAATAATGACTGATTTATCTCTTATACTCCTTGTTTAATTGCTTGTGAATAGATCAAGTTAATAGGAAAATTAAGGGCCTGTTTACTTTGCA
Source organism: Eryngium alpinum (assembly GCA_032274865.1). Lineage (NCBI taxonomy): Eukaryota > Viridiplantae > Streptophyta > Magnoliopsida > Apiales > Apiaceae > Eryngium > Eryngium alpinum. The sequence continues at coordinate 2,312 of JAUEJK010242572.1, forward strand.
AGTTTTGTAGAAAATGTTTAGAATTAGTGCCTGGGAAGTTTAACTTCCAAGGAAGTAGTAAATCATAAAGTTGTTTGGTTGAACATTTTTTGTGGAAACATGGTAAATGGAACTTCCATAGGAAGTATGAATTCCTGGATAAGGCATAAGTTACTTACCAAGTCCTCCTAGGTAATCTACACTTCCCACGTTATAGATAATTAAAAATTAATAATTCCATTAATTTATAAATATACTATTTTAAATATATATTAATTAGTTAAGATATATTTAATAAATTATTAATATTTTTAATTTATTAGAATAGTAAAGTAAATTCCAAGGAAGTATAAATTCTAACATCCAACCAAACAAATTTATAACACTTCGAGGGAACTTTACACAGTAATTAAATGCGAAGGAAGTATTACTTCCTATAGGAAATCACTTCCTGTTCGAACCAAACAAGCACTTATTTTATGTCTTCTGTTCCTTGGAAAACTATGAAATTTTTAAAAAATATGTTCAAATATTTATATTTGAATTTTCAGTTATTTTGTATTAAATTTAAAAAATCCTATTTTTCATTTGTATTCCACACCTTAAGCCTTTAATTCCAGAAACTTGGGGACTACTTGTACACAGTGGCGGACGCAGGAATTTGAGTAAGGGGGGCAAAAATTTTCAAGTTAAATCGAGATCTTCCTATCTATTTCACAAATAAGATGATAGCTTAATGGTTGGAAGGTGAACTTAATGTTTTGTCTCCTATAGATCAGGAGTTCGAGCCTCGCTGCTAGCAAAAGTACCACTTATTATATGGGAAGAAATTTTTTTTAAAAAAGAGAAGGCATATGGCTCGAACCTACAACCTCTCATATATATAATAACAGCTATACCACTAGGCTACTAAAGGAATTTGTTAAAAGTTCTAAACTGCATATAATAACAGCTATACCACTAGGCGACTAAAGGAATTTGTTAAAGGTTCTAAACTGCATAATACATATCTATACGCTAAGGGGGGCGTCCGCCCACCCTTTCCCCCCCGGTGCGTCCGCCCCTGCTCGTAGAGCCACTTTTATCACATACATATATCTACAAACTCGAACTATCATAACACAGACATTGTTTAGGGTCTACAAGCAGCACAAATTTATGGGGAGGCGTGCGAAGACAAATAAGGTGAAGAAGCACAAATCATCCGATAGCCAAGAAGAATCATGGCCTGATCTGCCCCATTCCTTCAAGGAATTACGTGATAAATACTGGACACTGTCGCCGAAAATCACTTCAGATAGCATCCTCAAAACATGGAGAGTAATACCAAAAAGATGTTATGCTACGGTAAACAAATCAGCATATTAGCAGCCTCAACTTGAATGTGTTACCACTCTTTATTATGATCGGTTTCCAAGGTCGGACCCTCTCTGGGCTAAGGGGGATGTGTTCTATGATAAAACAAACGACATTTTTGTGAAGAGATGGGGAATGTGGCAAAAATCAGATATATGTCGTTGTAAAAGAAATGAAAGGGGTCTTTTTGATCCGTATTCGTCAGAAAATAAGCTTATGGAGCTTGTTAATTTTCTTTATATCAATAGAAATCGTTGTTATGCATTGAGTCTGCAGGGGACTCTTGCTGTCATAGAGAGTATCGATTCTCAGCAGAGAATTATAGCTTTAGGCAGGAACAGAGCTGTTCCTTCTGGTCCTTCAAGATATTTTAGAGAGTTTTTAATTGAATCGGATGGAGACATCTTATTGGTGTTTTTGATTTCTAAGAAGTCTATGAATGTTGTGGAAGAGGTTGAGATCTTTCAACTTGAGCAACAAACACTCTCGTGGATTAAGATGAAGAGTTTGGGAAACAGAACAATGTTTGTGGGTCCTAATTATGTTTCCATCACCGCAAGCAAAGTCAGATGCTGGGACAAGGACAACTATATCTACTTTAGGAGCAATTGTATCTACTTCACTCACAGTGATAATGGCGATTGGTGGATTTACGACATGGACTCAAACAACATAGTAACTGACTGGAACGACGCTGATGATTCTTCTCCCTATAGGATTGGCGAATTTATGACATGAATTCCAACACCTGACTGGAACCATGTTGATGATTCTTCTCCCTACAAGATTCATATCGTACCTATAGATCTATTAGCGTACAGAGTTAACTTATTTATTAGTTTTTGTTTATTCTGTGTCCTTTATGCTATGTATGCTAGTCAAAATTTCAGTTAAATATTTTGAGGTTTTATCCAACAGAAGCTTCATCTGGGGCTAGCCAAACCATTTTAATTTGGCTGGTTAGACTTGAATACGAAATATTTAGTTTTAGTTTTGTTTGGACTAGTTGGGAAATTATTCAGTTTTGTTCGATCAAACCATCCAAAACCAACAGATTCTCTAAATCTATGGTTTACTGTCTACATGTAATATATTTTAAAATTGAACTATCAAAATAAGTTTGGTTCTTCGTTGGAACTGGTAAAATTATAACTTTCATGGCACTTTGAACACTTCCTTCACACAATTTTACAACTCCCAATCACTTCTCCATCAAACTAATGATGTGTAAACGTCTACAATGAATTCATTAACTTGCGCGCATCTCCCATAGTTAGCTTCTATCGTGAGCATTATTTTTTCGACCGCATGATTGATTCATGTATGTGGCCTTATTTTTACATAGTGAGTAATGCATGCATCCAGTTATTGGCTTTTGCGAATCCTCTAGGTGGCTTTTGCTGGAGGTAGTGATTTTGAAATTTAGTTTTAGGGGGCAGTCCAGACCTTGAGATGAGATTCGGCATTACTTTCAAGTTTGGAGAAGTACGAGTCTATACATACTCTACGGATGTCAAGTTGCAAGCTGACAATGAGTGATTGCAAATAACTGGCAGAAAGAAAACCACGACTGAATGTTGAGGTGACGAAAGATGCAGGGAAGAGTAAGATGTTGGATATGTTTAGGTAACACTTATTTTTCAGAATAAGTGCTTATCTCCATAAGATGTCGGGTATGTTTGGGTAAGATGTTGGGTATGTTTGGTATGTTGGATATTTTTTTCAGGAGATAAGCACTTATTCTTCAGAATAAGTGTTACCCAAACAGACACAACGTTTGTGTTTATCGGTCTTTAGCAGGACCAAGAGTTATGCACCTCTGTTGGTACAAAGTCTTTCAATCATAAAAAGAAAATGTTAATAACCAGTTCTCCCAAAACCTTAAGGTGTTAGAAGGCCGTTAATAGAAAATTCTAGTAAGTAATTACTCTTACTGTCTTCACATTACATTTATCTAAATAATATTGTCATACAAAGGTTCTCTAGCCCTCCTCACAAGTAATTAGTTCACAATTATGCTACCTTTTTTAGTGCAAACATTTTCAGAAAAAAATTCAAATTCACAGTTTGTACCAAGTTGAATCCATGTTTGCACCATAATAAAGAATTTACTATTTAATATTATACAATAGAGTTTTGGTATTTTGAATTAAAATATAAAATAAAAAAATATTTTTCCTCATTTTTATTTATTTGACATTTTAATTTTTTATTAATAATTGTAGACGGGTTTAATTATATTCGTTTATGAAAAATATATTCATATTAAAAGTATACTAAATAAAAAAAATTAACCCATTTAAAATTTAAAATTGTATAAAAAGATAAATATATTAAGAAAAACAATGGCCCTGTTTATTTGTGTGTGCTTATAAACAGATTTATAAGTGGAAAAACAGAAAATATTTTTCGTATTATTTTTTATTTTATCAATTATAAGCAGCTTATAATCAAACACAAACAGGCTCTACCTGTACTATATTTTTATTTTTATTATTAATTATTTTCGCACCTCTACACACGCAAACACACTTGGCATAACCGTATAAAATTCCCCAAATTCTCTATTTTTGTAACCGGCGGGAAAATTTATCTCGCCCAATTCAATCCATTTCTTCTTCCAAAACCCTAGTTTCTCTCTATACTCTTTACTCATGTTTTCTAAAAGCAAATCGAATAATCGGAGATGAATCAGCTCCGGTTTTTGAACCTAGTGGTTGAGATTCCGTGGTTTCGAATAATGGGAGACGTACGGATTCCGTGATCGGGAGATCCCGTCGGACGAATCTAGAAATTGAATTGAATTTCTTATCCTGGTGGTGGACTAGGTATATTCTTGTACTTCTATTGAAATTGAATGAATCTATATGATTGAATGAGAATTTCTAGTTGAATTGTAGTAGGAGTGTTAAATTGGAATAGGTTATTGTTTGACGATTGGAATTTAGGTTGTAAGTAGTTATGCATTTATTTGGAGGTCTCCATTTGATTACAGTATATATTTTATATTAATTAGAATCATAGTTATTATGGTGTCGTCAAGGCATCCAAGCAAAGATCGAGTATAATGCGTCCGTTACGCCTTAGGAGTTGTCACCTTAAAGAGCACCATACGCGGACCTTAAAACGCCACAAATGCCACGATTGTCACAATTTTTTTGTGTTAATCTCATTTTCATAGTTAATTAATTTTCAAAAAAAATAAATTACACATAATATTCTTATCATTTATGTTTGATTAAGCATGTAGGCAAGAATACAACAAATTGAAAAAATTAAGGGAAAAAAATTGGACTATTTGTTATCATATTTTCATACATGGAAAGTCACGGTGATGTGATGACTTTGATGTTTTGGACTTAATTGCGTGTATTCAAGGTATTTAGGGTTTTATGAGTATTTAAAATAATAAAAAGTTGTGTAGAATAATATTTATAATTTTATATATAATAAATATTATTTATAGTCGCCAACAGCGCCTTAAGGATGCCATGGCGGGTGCCTTAACGTTTAGGCGTCCTGGCAAACCAATAACGCCGCAACTCGCCGGGGCGCCGTAATAACCTTGATTCGATCATAGATATCTAAGAAAAGTTGAGTTCTGAACATTTTCCATCTATATTGTAATAATTATATTAATGAAATAAAGTTATTGTATATTCATTTCCATGGGACTTCTATTAGGTAAGTTCTGATTGAAGTTTCTTTTCTAGTGTTGCTAAGAAAACTACTTACCCATTATCTTTTGTTATTTTTTTGTTTGTTTCCATGAAAATCAAAGGTTAAGCATTCATGGTGATGTCGACAAATTTATTGCCATTATCTTTTTTAATTTTTTGTTTGTTTGCGTGAAAATCATAGGCTAAGCATTCATAGTGATGCCGAGAAATTTATTGGATTCAACTGTAAGGCAAGTACATTAGTTATTACATTGTGTTATCAGTACGTAAACAAAGAGCAACACAGAGCTTCTTAATGTTATGTTATCAGTACGTAAATAAAATACGTATAATTGTGCAACTGTGACCGGAGAGGGAGTAAGCAATAATGAAGGCACAAGAGTCGAGGATAATCGGAAAAAGTTGGAGGACCTAGAAGTTGCCCGTTCAAAATTGGGGATTTGCAAATTATTATCCCTGGTAATTCTTTGTTGTTGTCAACTCATCTGATCAGGAACCAGAATGTTATACTTTGGAATATGATACTTGTTAGTGTTTGTGCTTTGCACTATCCTTCAAAGCTGTTATTCTCCGGCTTTCTTTGATAGCTTATCTATAGTATTCTAATGCATAACCTAATTGCTTTAAGAGTTGGGACAAAATCATAAGTCGAGCATCGATGTAGAAATATCAGATTCTTAGGAATAATTTAACGAGATTGTTTTTTAGTTATTTCGGGTCGAATTTTCTTTCTCATGGCTGCTTTATATGCTTACAGGAATGATTGTCGAAGATTCAGATTGTTTTCTTGACTACAACTATATTTGCCCCGAAGCATATACTACTTTGCCGAACTTTCCTTCAATGTCAGGTTCATCTTTCTTTCTGTACTCTTAACAACCTCTTTATGTATCTATGTATAACTTCAATTTTGTTGGATTCATTATGCTGCTTTTATTTTCTGCTTAAATTGAGGGTTTTCAGATCCAAACAAATGTATCTCATATAAGATGGAGGTGCTAAGGGATGATAATGCATTGAGCAAGCCTCTATTTAGAGTTACATCTGAAAAAGGAGAGCAGGTATCTTGTAATTGAATATTATGAGCTGTTTTTCCTTAAAAAAATATTATGCTATCTTATAATTCAATACTTCATGCTCATTAATTAACATATTTAGCATTCCTTTCAATCGGTTTTCTTGTCTAGCTATTTCACTGTAGTTGATTTATGGTGGTCATTAAGAGATTACGTGAATAGTCATTACATGTGAACTGGTGTATGGAAGTATTTAGTGGAACCATTTTTATTTTATTTGACCAGAAAAGGAAGAGACGTTACTTCCGAAAACCAATGTATAATGCTCTTGCAAACTAAAGAAGTAGCGGTCAATAATTTGTGGGGAACTTATTTACACATTAACTGCAAGTAAGGTGAATAATAGTGAGGACTTATCTCTGTCTTTGCAATCATCTAAATGCTTTCATAACTTTCCCTCTATACCTGTGTATTATAATCCAGCATATATGAAGTGTTAACAAATTCAAATTTTGTAGGCTGTCACAAGATCAATAGGTAAGGCAACAAATGGTCTTCAATCAAATATATTATTTAAATAAGCTGCATACTATAAAATGAGATCTAAATTATGCTTTATCTTACGGTCTCACTAGTTAACTAAGCCGATTAAGGCAGATAACAATTTTATATTCTATAAGTTGTCTGGAAATCTAACCTAACAAGAGAAATAAGTCTTTTTCAATTTGACCAATTTGAAACAAAGGCAAAATGTTTTACCAAATTGCAATTCTCCACAATGTGAGGCTTTTCTTATAAAAGTGAGACATGAAAAATAAGAAACATAGTCAGGAGAAAATAAAGAAACTTAATAAAATAGAAAGATATGAGAAAGATCAACAATAAATAATTTAGAAAAAAAAAGTTAGGTGAAGGGAAAATAAGAAGTAACTATATTTGGACAAATAGGACGGGAAAAGGTGAAGTTGAAAGGATTTTTAAAAATATAATATGATTGGTAAGAAAGGGAAAGAAGGTGAAAGAAATAGTAGTTCAATATATTTGATTTGTTTACGATGTTTACAAATTAAAATTAGTTTCTAAAAGATAATCATCGAAATAAATCTAATTTTAGAATATCTCCCCGGACGCGAATTTCTTTTATAGTCAATATACTATCATGTATATAATGTTTACATATAAAGATTTAAGTAATCATAATGAGGAATTACATCTTACAATGAGTTAAAACATGTATATAACACACACGTGTCATTATTCGGATTAAGAACCTAAGCGTTAATAATAGCATAAAATCTTTGTTCAATATGTAGTTAGTATAAAAAAGAAACTCCAATATTGATCTAATTTAATATCATGGTTATAAAGTCGTTGACTAGTCGACGAGTCGATTTACAAGCTTCGATTGAGGTGTCCGGGTAGATTTTTTTGGGACCAGTCGGAGAAAATTGTTCAATCAATGCATAAGACAGAGACGAGAAAAAGTGGAGGGAGAGAAGCACATACTCGTCCAATAAAAGTTTTGAGAACGCTGGAGCCTGGAGGGGCTTCTGCAGTTTCGGTGGCACCTTCTCTTCTTCTTCTTCCTCCTTCCACTCCTTCCGATACACCAGATAATGAGAGGCTAGGTTTTGATGTTATGTTTACTTGCCTTTCTAGGGTTTAGTCTTTAGTTTGGGCCTTCAAATATTTGTATGGTAAAATATGGGCCTTAAATATTCTTTTTTGAGGTGAAGCCCAACTTATTTATTACTGTCTTTATAACTAGTTAAGTTCAAGGCTTTATTACAACTTAGCCCTCTTAGTTTTCCAAATTGTACACATAAAACCTCATATTAATTTTTCATACACTACAACCCTCTTAGTTGACACTTTATACACTTTAAC
>JAUEJK010242681.1:0-10227 GCA_032274865.1 Eryngium alpinum
ATATTAATTAATTATTAAGTGTAACTCATGTCTTATAACTCATAAAATAAAATAACTTATAAAGTAAGTATTTAACAATTTTAATTTAATTGTCTTACAATTTTACTAAATAAAATAATTACATGATATAAATTTAGGATATTTTTAATACGTACAATTATAAATTTATTCATTGCTAATTAAATAAATATGTATATACAATATATATATATATATATATATATAGCATAGATATTTATTTAACATTAAACGAATATACAATATTTCTTTCTAGTTTTCGCAAATCCTCTCTCTCTTTCTCTATACTCCCATTACTTGACAAGCTCCTTATATTGACGCTCATCGTTACGAGCTTTGTATTCTCTTTTATTCTCCCTTTTATCTAGTTCATGCTTCATTTCTAGCTCATATATTCCAAGTTGCCTTTTCTTTTTCCATTCAGCAAATCGTTCCTGATTCTTCTTCGCACTTTTAATTTCATCCGTAGTCTTACCTGTTGTAGCATTTCATAGAGATGAGTAGGAAAAAACATGTTATCACATATCTATCGATCAACGGTTACAACATATAATTATGACATTTTCACACATTATAAATTTTAAACCATCAAAGTATTACTGTTCTGGAACGGTATTAACATAATATAATATATATCCTAAAACTTACCCTTCTTTAATAAGACTTACCCTTCTTTAATATTTCTTCTATCATGCTATTAATTTTGTTTAAAGTCTCTCGATCAGCTTCCCTATCTTCAGCTATCACAATTCTAAAATTAGCATTGTCTTGATCTTGTTTGTATATATCATTGTCTTCTTTAGACTCCTCCTCAGTAGACTTAGGAGCTTCATCTTTGCCAGTAACTGTTGTATTTCCTTCCCTCACTTTTTTAGACTCTTTGCCCCCTTTAGTATCAACTACTTCAGATTTTTTTAAAATTTCCCCTCTTATTTTTAACATAACTGTAACATCCTCAAATTATAGCGAATTTTTATTATAAATTAATAGAGAAATAGTAAGTATATTTTTAAAATCGATAATAGTTAGAATAATTTTTAATTATAATATGAGATCATTTATTATTAAAATTATATTATTTTAGAAGATTCATTTTGAGATTTAATAGATTCTTTGTGTGTGTGTGCGCGCGTTTGAATTAGTGGACTATTAAATTATTTATGATGTAGGAAGTCAACGTACATTTAGACTTTTTAGTATAACTTTTATTATTTGATATCTATTAAAATGAAATCAATATGTAAATTATCTAGAACTCCTATATTTTTCTAAAAATCGTATTCAATGATTTAACAAATTTTTTATGAAATATTATAAAGATGATAGTAGATAATTTATTGAATTACTTAAAGAAAGAGAGATTTCGGACTATTGGTTCAATTTTTAAGGTGTTATAAATTCTAAATAGAATATTCATTATAAAATAAATAATATTCATATTAGACATATATTAATATGGGTAGAAAGAGGTTATTAGGCCATTAAATAAAATAGCAGGAGGTGGCTAATGTTAAATTCCACGTGTAATCTCTATGGTGCATACTGCTACGTGTTATGCCGAGATAAATTTGAGAGGTGAGTAAGCAAATTCTTTGCGTACATATAAAATCTAAGTATAACCATATCATTCTTGGTATTGAATTTCTCTCTCCTATTTAGGCAGGTACCTCAAAGGTACACGTTCTTCTCTTTTTAAGATTTAACCCAGTAGTATTACATATGAAATTGATAGCATAAATATAGATTTATGTGTCCAATTGTACTTCTCAAATTAGGTTTTGAAACACTTCCTTTTTATCATTTAGAAGAGTATTATCACGAGAAAATAGAAATATATGGAAGCCCTTGAGTTATTTTCATAGAGGCCTGTGTCAAATACAAAGCAAGATTTAGGGTTTATATAAGTTTGGATTTTCTTTAGTTTTAAATAAAATTTGGGTCATATTTTCAGGTTTTCTACTCGATACATATTAATTATTTCATGAGACTCGCTAGCTCCCAAGTTATGGTTTCCATGGACCTGGATCAGTAAAAATTTAATATTTTAATTTAATTAAGAATATTTTTTCTCTTAAATTAGTTGTTCTTATATTATTATTTATCCGAACATATTTTAGTCTAACGGAAAAACTTGACTGTGCGTTGTTTCTTTAAATAACAAAGCCGTACATATATTTGCTTATATAAGATATTAGAATAGTTAGAATTTGAAATAAGCATAATTATTAGTAAGTTAAAAAGAGTTTCGATGGAGATTGATAGTTCCGACCATTTATCTTTCAAGTTCTGAATATAAGATATGGATAATATAAGTTCTAGTATTATATTATTAAATATAATATTCATTTAATTTTAGTAAATTTTAATTATCGCAGAGAAAGTTCTTTGGGAATAGAGTTACGAGCAAATAAAATTTCAGGTAAGTATATTTATATGTGTTGTTCGTTCTCATCATAATTACTCGAATAGTATCGCTTGATTCAGATATTATTAAATAATTATTGTTTGAATTAGATAACTTTAATTTGATCCAGTGTTATCGAAAGTTTAATCGGGTGTTCATTTAAAATTTTACATAACTAATTTAATTCGTTAGTTATATTTTAAACGTGGTTATTGATACGTGTTGACTAGATTGACTTCCTAGTCAGGGTTTGTACTTTGACTGAGTTAGTAAACTTATAGTTCAACAAACTATGAGGTATCTTGAAATATGGATAGGGACAGATATCCAGTTCGTTATAAACGTCTGGTGGGGAAGTCGGATCCGATGTTAGTGTGCGTATGAAACTGTAAAGATCGTATAATCTAGGCCTGGCAAAAAGTAAGTCACTAGATTTTTGGGTCAAAAAAATATAAGTCATGAATCATAAAATTAACTAACTTATATTAACTATTTGGAATATAGGTCAATATGGGTTTGACCCATGTAATTCCAAGTCAAATCCAAGTTAACCTATATTTAGTTTTTAAAATTTATTACTTTATTTAGATTTATAATTATATTATTTATATTGAATTTTGTATTTTTTAAATGTAAACGTAATATTAATATTTTATAAATATTATGATATGTTGTATTTTTGTGTGTTAATTTGTATGTGTGTTTGTGTGCTTGTGTGTGTATTAGTGTGTGTGTCATTGTGTATATTTGTGTGTTTTATTATTTGTGTTTTAGTGTACGTATTTGTATTTTCCCGTATATGTTTGTGTGTGGTAGTGTGTGTATTTTGTGTATGTGTGTGTCAGTATGTGTTTGTATGTGTATTTTGTGTATGTGTGTGTCAGCCATATACCAAACACAGTACCACAGTACCAGGTGTTTGTGTAGCAGTTTTGGAAAAAATAAAAAAAATGTTTTGCACTTCCCATGAGTTGAACCCTGGATAGTTGAATGCAAAACTAAAGCATCTACCACTAAATCTAATACCAATACTTAATTAATTAACCAGATTTCAAATGTAATTCAGATTTGTTAGTCAACTAGTTAAGAGTTAGATTTTATATTTCAAATACAAGTCAGGATTCAACCCAACTTAAATTTAAAAAATCATTCACCCAACCTAATTAAATATAGTTAAAATAAGTTGAATTTTAGTTAACCCACCCATATTGCCAGGTCTAGTATAATCGCTCAGTCAAGTTAGGGACATTTGTGATACGAGTTTGGTTGCTTTCTATTTCTCTTATTTAGAAATTGATTCATTAAATCGTATCATTTTATATTTTATTTTATATAACTGTCATCACACCTTCATTCTATTATATTCTATCGTAACTTGTGTGTTATATTTCGTGTTGATAAATATACTTGCTGAGCCTTTTTTGGCTCACTCTTTCTTTTATTCACATTCTTTCTAGGTAAATTTACAACAAACAAAGGCAAGGATAAAATGGTGTAGTAAGTGGGCATGACAAGAAGCTAGCGTGGTAATAGCCTACCGTTGCTTATAATATCATGTATATTAATTGTAGTATGAGAACGGTTTGACACTTCAAGTTATGTAATAAGCTCAGGTTGGAGTGTGAACAAGAACGAGTTCCTTATGTAAAATATCATAGTTGACGCTTTATTATAAGCTAAGTTTAATAATTAAAAGTTATTTAGTGGTATTAATGATTAGTTGGTATTAATGATTGACAAACTCGAAATCGAATTAAGTGTTATTAATTGAGATCGGGGGCGTTACAATAACACTCCAAGTATTTATTGATTACATCAACTGTTAAGATAGCAAGTCATCCCAATACAAAAGTAAGAGATCAATCAATTAAAACAATCTAATCAATCTTTATGTGGCTTTAAAAAGAGTATGATAAAATGTCAAGTTAATTTAAATATGGCACATATAGTTAAAGAGGCTAATTTGACATTTTGGAGCCAACAACAACAATAGAAAAGAATATACGTGAAACATAGTTAATCCTAAACTATACCATCAGTTCTCGGCCATTAATACGTAATTTGCTAAGCAGCCTTATTGCACGAAAAAACCCATCTGCGGAATGAAACTTGCAAAGCCCAAAAGGTTTGTTAGCTTTTATTGTTGAAACTTGGGGACGTTTCCAGCTTTTAACAGTCCCACGTAACTTCACAAAAGCACATAACTAAAATATAGTCAAGCATTCACTATAAAATTTAAGGTTTTATGCGATGTCTTTTTACGGCGCTTGGACACGGAACCGTCGTATAAAATCTTATTTACGACGTCTTATGAGTAGCCGTCGTATAAAATTTTATATACGACACCTTGTATCCATCCGCCGTATAAAGTTTCTTATATACGACAGAATAAGATTTTCGCTAATATTTCCCTCCACCATTGAAATAAACCGCAAAAACAATAATAAAATAAAAAGAAACTTCAAAACAATAGTTACTCAAAACTTTACTATTTCTCTCTCATATTTCTGCTGAAAGTTTCTCTCTCTAGTCTCTACTCGATCGATTTCTCCTCCGCTCGTCCTCTCCACTCGATCTACTGTACTCTAACAGGTAATTGCTCATTCTCTCCTCTAAAACTCTAAAGTATTCACGGCGCACAAACCAAGCCGTTATATTAAGCGCTTAAATCCGGCGCACTGAGGGCTACTGTCGTATATAACATTTACGACAGACTGTCGCATATACTATATACGTCAGTGTCATCCGTCACATTAACTATATACGATGCCTGTCTTGTGCCTCGATTGCCCAGCGTCGTAAACCCGTCGTATTTGCTGATATACGACGGATTCAGATTCTTTGCGGCGGCCGTCTTCTGTCGTAAAAAATCTTCAATTTTATAGTGATTAGTGCCCAGAAGTTAACAAAAAGCATAATGAAATGTAACAGAATAAAAATACTTAAGCAAGAACATGACGTACTTGCAGGATATGGAGGATGAACTCATTTTCTGCTCCTACTATCTTGCCTACATAAATTATAGTTTGTGGCTTTACTGTAGGTGTACCGGTTGGAGTGTCAGCCGGTCTAAAAATAGAATGCATTATATGATGGATTATTGGACAATGTCCTTCTGGTAGAGGATGAAAAATATGAACAGGATTGATACTAATCATTCCAAGAGGAGGAGGAGATAGATGTCTAACCATTGTGTAAATTGCTAATCCATGCACAACATAACAGATACCATGCAAATTTATTTGTGTAAAATTTCAAACAAATACAACGAAAATCCTAAAAAAGAAACATTTATCTAAATACATAATAGACTAAAAATAATTATTTAATTGCTATTACTACAAGCACAAACAATTTTGAGGTAGCCGCAAAGGTATGACAAAACTCACCAATCCAACACTGACGTGGAGTAACATGAAGATAAAACTAATGAATTTAGAAAAGGAAATAAGTTGTGAGGGGGATTACCTTATGTTCTACAGTAAATAGTGGTCTTATCAAACTGTGGAATGTCCTAAAGGAATACTTCTTTTTTTTTTTGGAAAAATGGGGTCAGAGCCCCTTTAAATTAGTAAGAATACAAATAGTAACAACACATATAAATGGATAGCTTATCTGAAAAATGAACGAAAGCTGTTGGAAAAAATTCTCTAAACTAGATATAAAAAAATAATCAAAATCTACCACGAAAACACAAAGACCGGTTCATAACTAAATTTAGTTACACATCATCCATCCAAATATATATATTAAAAAATTATTTTAAAAAGTTAGGTTATTATTTAGAGGTAGTAATTGTTATTATTTAAAATTATAATAGATTAGGTAATAGAATACCGTAATTTTTTAGAATTAAAGAAGTTGATTATAAGAACTACCAAAAAAAGTTGAGTTGATTACGTAATTTCATGAACATTTGAGAGTAAATCTAAGAATTTATCGTATTTCTACTGATTCTATATGGATGTGTGTTATTTACCTATTATCGACCTTTCTAAAATATATCGTATACTTGTGTTGGCTCAAAGGTAGCCTTCAGGATATTTGAGCATCTTGACGATGGCAGTTCGAGCAATTGAATTCTCTTCCCACTTGTTATAATTTAAACTGATTTCTTCCGCTTGTATAATAGCCATAAGGATGTTTCCTCTTTAACGAGTTCTTGTTTTATTTATTTTCTTGAAGCACACCCATGCTACTATGCTAGCAACCGAGTGCTCCTTGCATTTATATGCTAGTGTGTCACAATCTTTCTGCTATCCAATTTTCTTTCATTGCATATGTTAAATATGTTTGTTATTTTATTTATTAAAAATATTAAACAAATATAGTTAAAACATAAATGTTTACACATAAGTTATGGTTAGAAATAGAATGTGATTGTCGGATTTAAGTAAGAAGCACTGTTCTTATATTACTGAATTTCAATCCAAATAAGTGCAATAGATATATTTTATTTTTACTAATGAGTTAATCTATAGGTGGTAGTTATAAAGTTTGGTTGTAACTTTGTTTGGCAGTTGGTTCTGTATGGTAGCTTGGATTTTTGGGTGTACAACTAAATAATAGTTATCTAGCTGATGGATGTCCAAATTTTACAGGTGGCAATATGTAGGTGGAATATTTGGAGGTGTCAAAGATGACTGGTGGTACTTTGAGAATTACTAGAACAATATTGTGCGGTGTTTTCGTTCTTATAATGTATGTATGTATGTATATATGTATATAATTATCTTGTTAGTTACCTATTTTATTCTAGATCCTCGGTTATCTTCACAAAATTCTAATTCAGATTTAAGCTATATAAATTTATTAACAACTACGTTCCTAATTTGTTACCTTAGTTATCTCTAAATATTATCATTTTCTGTATTATATATTTTACCAAGTATTATATATTTTACCAATCTTTATCTTTTTAACTAATTTTCTTAATTAATTTATTATTTTATGTTCACTATAAATACACCACTCATAAATCAATATTCTCAACAAGCATATATATATATATATATATATATATATATATATGTATGTATATATATATATATTATACACAAATCTATATATATAAACATCTCAAACTATGAGTTCTTCTATGTATCAAAATTTCAATGTAAGTTCAAAATTACATCTATTACCTTCATCGTATGATCATAATATATATTTTCCCAATGGACAGATAATAATCATATTTTTAAAAAATGTGGAACAATGTTTTGTTATATCCGTGAGACAATGACAGAAAATTACAGCTTAACATGAATATGTAATTTGAATACAACATGAATATGTAAAAAGATTTGGAGCTATATTATGTAAAAGGTTATAATACCCTCATTCGTCAACTGATATCAAACATGGATAAAGAGCTCTATAATTTTGGCACTTTTATGACAAAAAACAGGGAGCGTTATCATCAAAAGCTCAGAACATGGAAGATAATGGAAATGTTATTGATGATAACTTAAATAAGTTAGTTCGTCGTGACTAACATTTTTTTCTATGATTAAAATAAGGGCCACTTCATAAGTGATATGAACTCTATTTTATTCAATTATTTTTTACAATTTCTGTTATTATGGTTTATGGAATAAAATTTCTGATATTTTACGATTTTACTTTGTTTTTGTATTTTTTTAATAAAAAGTTTCACTACATTATACGCAATAACTTTTCAAAATATAAATTGAACTCTATATGATTACAACTGATAACACAATTATTTTGTATATTTTTAGAGCATATTTTTCCTTATTTATATATTTTATTTTTTCTTTTTATACTTGGTAGTGCTTATTTTTTATATTTGTAGTAATAGTAAAGATTGAATCCGATATGCTCATAATTCAGGGAATCATGACTTATAAGGAAAGAATTGTTGGGGAATAAACAAAGGTCAAACTTTTCATAAATTCAAACAATCAATAAAGAAAGAATCAAAAGGGTTTGGGCAAATAAAAGAATTCATATTCGTACCATTATTGTAACTCTTGGGTTTTTTCTAGTATAAATAGAGGAGCTAGTCCTCTTATTTTCTAAGCTTTTTATTAGTTAGTATAGTGTAATAGTTCTCTCTTCCCTCGTGTACTCAAGATATATAATTTATAAAAGTGAAGTTTCGTCCTCATTATATGGTATGGATTCTTATTATATTTTTGTTATTATTGTCTTGAATATGTTAGGCTAGATCCCTCTAAGGGGCGGATGGAGTCGGATTTAGTTTATAGTTTATTATTTAATTCTCGTATAAATTTCATTCAGTTATCTTTGAATATCATGTTCATATAAGAAATTTCATTCAAACCACACGTTACTTCTTTTTTTCTCTCCATTTCTTTAATACGTATATGACTTCTCTCCAACCTCAAGTTTTACTATTTCTCATTTTCCTCACACATCTCACTCCTTTATACCATCTAGCTTTAATCTAATTCTTAGTGTTATAAATCTCTTACACAAATAAAATTTAACTCTCAAACTTATGTAAATGAAATATCATTGATCAATAAATTATTATATTATCTATCACAGATGATTAAACTTTTTTTAATATAAAAATTTATGTAGACTTATCAATCAGTTACAAAAGTAAACCATGATTTATTAACTGATTAGTTTTTATTGTACCTTACAGTTGCAAGCTCTCATTTTCTCTAGCAGTGAAAATAGCACTTCACTAGGTAGTTGCTCACCCGAGGTCCCAAGCTGCTTGGACAAAATTGTTACTTCTTCCTTGTTGCACTCTACAGGTGGTCCGCTCAAAGAATAGGCGTGAATGTAGGTTAGGAAACATAAAACCATTGTAACAATGTTTTAGTCTAGATTTATTGGCTACTTGGGGAGAAGAGCAAGAAGAAAATATCATTAAATAGTTGGCTGCATGCTCACTACTTTTAAACAAAGTATTATAGACCAAAGATGAGATACTTTAGAAGATGGGGGAAACAAGCGAATACTAGTATTTGAAAGTGCATTTGTAAGATTGCAGATGGGCACTTTATAGCAATTGTGAAAGTATCGTGCTCCTCTGGAGTGGCTTCCTATAACGAAGATACTACGAAATCTTTAGATGCTAAACACCCATATAAAAATCCTCTATCTACGCCAACATAGAGTTTTCCAGAGCCTCCTCTTGTGATAGAGGTTGACATTATTAGAGGGTGTATTAAGTCATTTATTGGGTGTTATTACCTCCATTGTTAAATTTATGGATGAGAGGGAGATATGCGTTGAGTTTGACGGAGTTTGTTGCTTTTGCACCCCTTGCACCGCTACTAAAACCTGATATAAGATATGTCTTATTGCATTAGGGATTATATAGAGTAGGGGTGTTAAACGATACATCCAATCCGATTTTTCCTATAGATTGAAGCTTGTACTGGGACAAACGGTGCGGTCCAATCCAGTATACTTTTATATATTTTACTATAACGGACCATGAATTGGATTTGACCATAAATTCGCTCCTATTCGGTCCAATCTGGTACAATTTAAAGTTTTTATATGTAGATGAAAATATAATAATATATTATATTTAAATTATAATTTATAATATGTAAATTTATAGAATCAAATGAATAAAATATATCTGATCAATAAACTTATATCAAAATGTATGTCTCTCTAAATGTATGTATCTCCCTTGGCGTGACGGAACTGACGGAGGCGGCGACAGACCATATTCTTATTTTATATATCATAAGTTTTATAGTAATAATATTATATACTTTATTTAGTTATAGTACATTATTAGTTAATTCAAAATATATAATAAATAAATATAATTCTATTTTTATTATATA
>JAUEJK010242900.1:0-10227 GCA_032274865.1 Eryngium alpinum
AAGACTTTATATTTAAGTAGGATATTACTTCTTATTTAATTAAAAGTATGAAAGAAATACTTAATATTTAAGTAGGATATTACTTATTATTTAATTAGAATTATAATTTAGTTTTTAAATATTAAATTATTTAATAAACATTAATAAAAAGGTGACGACAATGACGACCAATTATGTTCTGCTTTAATAATAAGGTATAGATTTATAGGTATTTTTTTGTCTTATTGCTTGGACTCAATTAAGGATTCAATTAAGTTAAAATTAATACATTAAGTAAATTAAATAGTTTATAAACAAATGTGAAATCCGAGTAAATCGTTGTACAATACTATTTGTGGGGTGGACCCATTTTATATACAAAGTTAACTATTAAAAATTCAAGCTTTTTAACAGTCGGGTCAATTGTTAAATTTACGTAAAGTCCAAACACGTCCACGTTCCAACAGAGGACATTCTACCATCCTCGAGAACTGAAAGTACTTCCCGAACATTCCACAATCTTCCGCTCATTGTCAACATCCTTTTATAAACCTATTGATTTCTGTGTAGGAAGCCATGAGTGCAGCTTACAAGCAGAAATCTTGGAGGAGAAGAAATGAGGAAGAGAGATAAAGTGGAAAGAGAATTATGATTGTATTATTGCATAATGATTGGCACTGATTACAATGTTGATTATATACAATCATCACTCTAATTATTAGTATGTAATATCTATATGTATTAGTGAAAAGCCTAGGTGGAATTCCACTGACTAATAACTAACAACTATTTCTCATTAATAAGGCATTGTTTGCCTAAATGGAATCTTCAACTTGTGGCTTAATTCTTTCTTGTCATTTGCACTTAATATCACATTTGCTTTGCTATAATCTTCAGCCCCCCTTTGAACTGACATAACATGATCTTCATTAACACCATTACCCCCCCCCCCCCCCCCCACAAATTGGAGGTGAGGTAGCAAGAACACCCAATTTGGCAGCACAATTCCAATGAAGAAACTTACTTAATCCTTTAGTAAACAAGTCTGCAATGTTGTCCTTGGTAGAGATATGAAGCACAGTAATGATTCCACAATGAATTTTCTCTCTAATGAAATGGCAGTCAATCTCTATGTGTTTAGTCCTTGCATGATATATAGGGTTTGCAGTGAGATCAACAGCAGATTTGCTATCACAATAGAATGGAATTGGCTCCTTGTGTATCAACTGAAGTTCAGCTAGCAAATTCTTGAGCCATAGAGCTTCACATGAGGCATCTGCAAGAGCTCTATACTCTGCCTCTGATGAGCTTCTTGAAGTGACTGATTGCTTCTTTGATCTCCAAGAGATGGCAACATTACCAAGCACAAAACTGTATCCTCCAACTGAGCTTCTATCCACAACATTACCTCCCCAGTCACTATCACTATATGCTTGCAACTTGAGGGAATTATTAGAAGGGAAAAATAAACCATGAGCAATGGTACATTTGAGGTACCTGAGTACTCTTTTACCAGCAAGGAGATGCATGACTCTAGAAGCATGCATGAATTGACTGAGCATTTGAACTGAGAAGGCAATATCAGGCCTTGAAGATGTTAGATAAAGTAGTTTGCCAACCATAGTTTTGTATGCAGAAGCGTCTTCAAGCAATTCACCAGACTGAGAGTTATCATGCAACTTGAGATGAGGATCAATAGGGACAGCAAGAGGTTTACAATCTAACATTCCCATAAATTATAATAAATCTGAAATAAACTTTTGTTGACTCAAAAAGATCCTGTGTTTAGACATGTGAACTTCCAATCCCAAGTAATATTTGATGGCTCCCAAGTCTTTAATATTGAATCTATCATCTAACAATTTATTAAGTGATTGAATCTTTCTCATGTCATTTCCTGAAATAAGGATATCATCTACATATATTACAATAGCAATGAATACAGAACCTTGTTTAAAAGTGAATAAGGAGTAATCAAGCAAGGACTGTTTATAACCATTTTCCAATAAAACTGATATAAGCTTAGCAAACCACTGTCTAGATGCTTGTTTTAAGCCATACAATAATTTGTTAAGTTTGCACACTAAGCCAGGTGCATTAGAATAGCCCAAAGGTAACTGCATGTACACTTCCTCTTGCAAGTCACCATGTAGAAATGCATTATTCACATCTAACTGTTCAACAAACCAATTTTCAGCAGCTGCAATAGTTAGTAATGTTCTAACAGTAACCATTTTAACCACAGGTGCAAATGTATCATGATAATCCACTCCAGGAGATTGAGTGTATCCCTTGGCTACTAATCTAGCCTTGTATCTATCTACTTGGCTATTGGGTATATATTTAACTTTAAAAACCCATTTACAGCCAACTGTTTTCTTGCCAGGTGGAAGGGTTACAAGTGTTCAGGTATTGTTTGACTCTAAAGCTATCAGTTCTTTCTGCATAGCTTCAATCCACTTAGGATCTTTGATAGCTTGATGGTAATGTCCAGGTTCTAAAACATTATAAGCATAAGCAATGAAGATTTGATTATCTGGATCAAAGTAGTGATGTGTAAGATGTAAATCAAAGCTAGATTGAGCGAAAGTTGTGGCTAGATTAGTGTGTCCAGTAGGTAACACATAATCTTTCCACCATGAAGGTCTAGTAATGGTTCTTGAGGAATGTCTAGAAGGTTGCCGTACTGGTTGTTTGGTTGGTGAAGAGGGTATAGGTGAAGGAGAAGAGGTAGAATCCATAGATGTAAGAGTTATGAGATGTTACGTGTGTATCCAAACTAGGTAAAGATGTTTGAGCATGTGAGTTGTATGTAGGAGAAGACAATGAAGTGTTATTATCAGAAGATGGATTAAATTTGTTTAAACGGTCAATGAAAGAATAAGAATTAACTGGATCATGAAATAAAGACTGTTTAGAAGCTGTTGAAGGAAGATGATATGGGAATATATGTTCCAGGAACTTGACATGTCTACTGACAAAGATTGAATAGTTATCAAGTCTTAACAACTTGTATCCCTTTTGTAAATGAGGATACCCTAAGAAAATGCACTGAATTGCTTTAGGATGAAATTTATCATTTGTGTGTATAGAACCATAACAAAGACATCCAAAAGATTTGAGATGAGAATAATTTGGTTTTCTTTGAAATAATATCTCATATGGAGTTTTATGATGAAGAATAGGTGTGGGAAGGAGATTTATGATATAGGTTACAGTTAAAACACATTCACCCCAATATTTAATGGATAAACCAGATTGAAATCTAAGTGCTAAAGATATTTCAAGAAGATGTTTATGCTTCCTCTCAACTCTAGCATTTTTCTGAGGAGTTTGAGTGCAAGAGGTTTGATGTTGGATTCCTAAGCCAGTAAGGAAAGGTTTCATGTATTGATTGATAAATTCACTTCCATTATCTGTTCTAACTGTTTGAACTGATACATGAAAATGAATTGAAATATATGAAAGAAAGTTCTTGAAGATTTGAAAAACATTTTGCTTACTGGACATGAGAAAAGTCCATGTAGCTCTAGAGCAATCATCAAAAAGTGTAAGAAAATACTTGCAACCTGTATTAGTTGCAATGTGATAAGGGCCCCATATATCCATATGAATCAAAGAGAATATAGATTTAGCATGAGAATAACTATGATGAGGAAATGATATCATTGTTTGTTTAGAATATGGACACACTGGACAATCTCTATTACAAGATAAAGGTTTTTCAATACAAGGTACATGTTCTAAAACATTATTAGAATCATGTCCAAGTCTTAAATGCCAAAGTTTAGACAGGCTTTCACTAGAAACAACTGAAACAGAATGTGAAGTAAAAGCTACATTGTCTTCACTTAAAGGATAAGTGATATGACTTGAAGCAGTTGGAGAAGAAAGCTGTGAAAAGTAGTATAATCCATCTTGTTCAGCACAAGTTGCCAGAGTTTTCAACTGGTCCTGGTCCTGGAAAATACATTGATTAGAATTGGATGTGACCATGCATTTGGAATCAAGAGATATTTTACTAACAGAAAGGAGATTGCAGTTGAATTCAGGAACTAATAGGACATTGTAAAGAGTGATATAAGGACTAATAATGACATTACCTATATGTTTGACAAGTATGGTTTGGCTATTAGGTAAAGCAATGTGATAAGAGGTAGGAATAGGTTGAACATTTACCATCAAATTCTTATCACAACACATGTGATTAGAAGCTCTAGTATCAATTATCCAAAGTGTTTTTAAACTAGCAGGAATAAAAGATAGCATAGAGTAAGCCAAACCTGCAATATTGTGCACATGATCCTCAGGTGAAGAGTATCCTTCCTTTGAATGTATCATCATATTCATGAGTTGATTCATTTGAGCAACTTGTTGTTGTAATTGCTCCATGGAGAGAGGTGATGTCATTTGAGAAGTGAGATCTTTAGATATTTCACTTGAAGACCCAACTGATGGAGTTCCAACGATGCTAGTAGTTTGCATTGCAGTATTTGCCTAAGGATATGGCCTGAAACCTTGGTTATTAGAACCATTTCCAGAATTGTTATTATGATTAAACTTTCATGTACCTCTTCCTCTAGGTGGATAACCAATAAGTTTGAAACAATTCTCTTTCACATGACCTTCCTTATGACAATATGTATATTTCAGGAATTGCTTCTTAGGTTTCTCATTTGTTTGTGAAGTATTAGTATTGACTCCATTGTTGTTGTTGTAACTTCCACTGGAATTACTATTTCCTTGATGTGTTCCTTGTTTTGTGCTTGCTAGCATAGCACTTGCCAATACACCACCTTGACCACCTTGTCTTTGTCTCTCTTCTTGTTTGATAAGAGAGTAGGCTTGATTGACTGTTGGAAGGGGATTCATCATTAGGATTTGACCTCTTGCTGATGAGAAACTGTCATTGAGTCCCATTAAAAACTGGAGCAACTTCTTTCTCTAATCTCACTCCTCTTGTAGTTTGTAAGCATCACAATAGCATCCACATTTGTATTTGATAGATGGCTCAAATACAGTATACTCATCCCAGAGATTCTTCATCTTATGGTAAGCCCTTCAAAATTTGATACACTCTATGGCCATTTATACTAGAAAATTGATCATGCAATTCCTCCCAAACTACTCTAACAGAGTTGACAAAATCCATACCATTACTGATCTTATCAGATACAGTATTCATAATCAAACTTATGATTATATCATGAACTCTTTCCCATTGATTTTTGAGTGGAGAATCATCATCAGGCTTGACATAGGAACCATCAACTATGCCTAGCTTATTTTTAGCAGATAAAGCAATGCTAATAGATCTCTTCCATGGCCCAAAGGTTTCAGTTCCAGTCAGTTTCTTAGATATTAAAACTAGGCCAGGATGATCAATATTTTGTAAGAAAAGTGGATGAATATTGGAAGTAATAGGTACTTCTCCAGTTTCATCATTAGTATTAGGGTTTTAAACATGTTCATCTTCATTTTCTAGATTTCCAGATCCTCCTCCAGGAGTAATAACAACATTATGTTCTTCTCGCCATTTTATCAAACAATATTAACTCCAAAAAACAGAGATATGAAACTTTAACTAATTTGCAGAATAGATTTGGCTATACGAATATGATTTTGATTATGAATCAAAGTCTACTAACAAGATCGTATATAGTAGAATCTATATCAGTCAATGAACTAGCAGAAACAACCAAAAAAAATAATGAAATGAAGCTAGGTCTTACAGCTACGTTTTGAGCTTGAAGAAACCTAGAAATCTGTGGATCGATCTTCAAATTAATCGATTAGATGTTTGTAATATGTAAGAGCTCTGATACCATATTGATTTCTGTGTAATGCAGCAACAGTAAGCTTACAAGCTTCTCCAGAAATCTTGGAGGAGATGAAATAAGGAAGAGAGAGAAAGTGGAAAGAGAATCATGATTGTATTATTGCATAATGATTGGCACTGATTACAATATTGATTATATACAATCATCACTCTAATTATTGTGTAATATCTATATGTATATGTATTAGTGGAAAGTCTAGGTGGAATTCCACTAACTAACAACTAACAACTCTTTATTGTTTGCCTAAATGGAATCTTTAACTTGTGGCTTAATTCTTTCTTGTCATTTGCACTTAATATCATATTTGCTTTGCTATAATCTTCAAAACCTGCTACCTCTTCACTTTTCTCATAACAAATTCAATTAGAGATATCAAATCAAGTGAGAATCAAGTACGTCCTTTTCAATTACTTTCAAAGATGACATTCCATTACTCAGATTTTGAAGATAGGCCAGTTGTTGACATTCTACATAGTCTCTGTGATGCTGTGAATGCTGAATTCTCAAGTACTGATACTGACCACCCGATTCGCTCCAATGTTAGTGATGTCGAAGTGATGGCGATGACACGAGGAGACATGAAGGCAGGGGCGTAGCTAAGTTGAAGGCTGCGGTGGGCCATAGCCCGGGGTAAAATTTTAATGATCCATTAATACTTATAAGTCAGTCCACATTGAATGAATTGTAGCCCAAATACTTGGATAGTAGATCAATATCCTCCTGTTCAAATCACTTCATCACACCTAATCATATATAAATAAAAGCAAAATTTGAATCCTTAGTCCTTTTTACTATTATATATATATATATATATATATATATTGATTAGGCATAGAAAACTATGAAATACTAATCAATATTCATATTAATACACAAATGTTTAGGGGACTGTTTTTAGAATTTTACCGAACTACACAGTAATTCTGCATTTAGCAATCATGTTTTTTATTCTCTTTAAAATTGTAAGTTCACTAGTAAAGTATGAGAAATTGAGACTAAAACCTGTACATATACAAGCTTATATTTGAGGGATTAGAATTCATAAGTGGGCTCTAACAACACATGTGCTTAGGATGGTCGTGTGAGATTTCCTCTGTTCTCTTCAATTTTGTTAGCCCAGGCAAAGAAAAAATCCTGGCTCCGCCCTTGCATGAAGGATTATCCGAATTCATATGTTTTTATGGTGGACATGCCTGGATTGAAATCGAGCGAGATTAGTGTTTGGATTGAGAATGATAACATGCTGATGATGAGTGGAGAGAGAAAAAGGGAAGAAGAGACAGATGAGGTGAAGTATTTGAGAATGGAGAGGAGGGTTGGCAAGTTTATGAAAATGTTTGTGTTGCCGGAGAATGCAAATACCGATGCGATCAAGGCGGTTTGTCAGGATGGAGTGTTGTCAGTCACTGTGGAGAAGTTGCTGCCTCCGGAGCCCAAGATTATTCAAGTTAATATTGAATGATTTAGTGAACCTTGCCCGTATGATTTGTATAGTGTTGGTGTCGTTTGGTTAATAAATTTAGGATTTGTGTTTTTTTTTATCAACAGGATTTGTGTTTTTCTTTTTGTCGCAATTGTTTATTAGTATATGGTTATTAGTATATTTAATTTTTATTAACAAAATTTGAAAACTTTAGTTATCTGTTTTTTATTTTTTATTTAAAAATTACATTTATTTTATTATAGATATTTCAATATGGCTATCTTTACATTACATTTTATGTTAAAGAAGATTTAAACTCAAATTATGATAAAAAAAATGTTAACTTATAATTACCCTACTAAAATTACATTCTATAATTAATTAATTTATTTTTAATTTAAATATTAATAATATATAAGATATAATTTTGATAAAAGCTATTATTTGTTATATTATACTTTACGAACACAGTAAGATATGATACTATGATATAGTTTATATGATAGATAATATTACAATAATATTATTTATCATATTATTATAATATCCTTTATAAATTATTAAATTCTATAAATACAATAATATATCATAAATTGGTTTATATGATAAATACTCTAATAAATTTAATAAATATAATAAGTAATATTAAAATAATAAATTTATAATTTTTAAAATAAATTTTATAATAAGTAATATTAATCTTATAAAAACTATTTATTTATTAATAATAGAAAAAAGTAGACAAGTAATAATATTTTAAATATATTATAGTTAATTAATATATTATTAATGGAGCGGATAATTAATATCTGCTATTTTTATAAATTCTAATTAAAGTTCGAGCCTAACGTTATAGAAAAAAAGAGAAACCGGTTAATAATCATTGAAATTTATTGATAATTTAGTTTCCAAAGTTCTGTGGAATTTTATTAGTATGAAATTTGGCTCAAATATAGCTCCTCGAGAATTACTAAATTTAAGATGTCTTAATATATTTGAAAAGACTGCTCACTGTTACATTTTGGGTATGATCACCATGAACCCATCTATATTCGCAATTACAAAAAATAGAGCATAAAGATTATTATAGGAATATGGGCTTGTAAGTTCAGTTCGTCGGTTAGCCCAGTGGACTTAGTTCGGTCGGTCAGTCTAGTTTGGATTAGACTGTAGCCTATGTTCAAATATTTAGTTCTTATTGGGCTAGAAGTCCAGTAAGTCGGCAACCTAATTACTAATTTTAATAGGACTTTATTCTCAGCTTAATCTCTAATTAGAAGAAGGATTCTGAACTTATATGTAAGGTGATATCTTTACGTTATTTTAGATACATAATATTATTTTATACAGAAATCATATATGATTCTCATGCCAGAGGTAAAACGGGTGATTTAGCCCCATCTTCGTCTGTTTTGTAGGATTAACATGTTCACGGAGTAGAGTTTACAAGATTTGGCATCAACATTTGGTACCGTCTGTGGGAATCTGTATAGAATTCGTTTTGCATAAAAAGCTTCATTGAGATAGCAGGTGCATGTGAAGAAGACAATATTCTTGTAACGCCGGATCCAACTTTGAGGGGACCAATGGGTTCTAATGTTCCTCCTGGATATGAAAACACTGCTTCTAGAGGAACCGCTGGATCTGGCCATACGCATGCCAAGAAGAATAATCCCCCCAGAAAATAAAGTCACATAGCCACGGAATGTACGCCTGAAGAAATTGCAAAAAGGCAAGAAAAGTTGCGCAAACAAAGAAGCGAGAAAATTCGTCGGACAAATATTGGCCAGGCAACGTGATAAGGAAGCATTGAACCGGCTGATGAGACAGTCGGCTGAAATAACTAAGGAGTTTCAGCGACTCCATGTTCGTTTAAGGTTGGATGAAGAAATATTTGATGATCATAATGGGGAAGATGATATTGGGGACGAAACGGAAATACACCAGCAGCGATCCCCAAGCCGACCAAGGAAGGAAAAAGGCCGATCTAGGAGCAAGTCTAGAAAACATAAATCCGGGAATGGAGGAGATCCGCCCTCTGATGACTCTGGCAGCTCAGATGATGACAACTCCGACAGTAGCAGATCAAGCAGTTCATCCGAGCGATCGTTCAGTCAGTTAGAACCTGATGAAGGTTTGGAAGCTAGGCTCGCGGTAATGGAAAGGTTTATGCTTGGGAAATGAAGAGAGTTTCGTTTGGAGTCCCCATTAGATAAGTCCATCCAAAGGCATAAATTAAGGAGAAGCAAATCTCTGCCTAAGTTGAGATTGTATGTTGGTCAGTCGAATCCCAATGATTGGGTAACTGACTACGAGAACGACACCCGTTTTTATCAGTCAACATCAGAACAAAACTAACGAAAACCAGAAATTCGGTCGGTTATAACTATAACCGAGGAAATATGTCATGGCGGTTGGACATATGTAGCTGATGTGGTGCTCACCTGGCACGCGTTGACAAATTTTACGGACGCGTTGAAAAATATAACGACAAACAAAATTTTCGTCCCAACTATAACCGAGCACTAACACGTTCGTCGGTTATACTATGACTATAACTGAGGGCTCGCACGTTCGTCGGTTATACCATCTATTCTTGTAGTACGAGCTCCTGATGAATGCTCGGCTCATTTATAACTTCTGCACATCTCAAGAGCACGACAAAGATGTAGACCGAGCGTGTGTTTAATTAAAAGAGATGAATTCCAAATTTTTTAAGAAAAAAAATAGGAATTTGAAAAATAAAATAGAGAGTATAATTAATAATTATATTCGTAGTAATTATTTTATTTATTTTACTTTATTTATAAATTATATTTTATTTATTAATTATTAATTATTTTTTTTATATAAATTATTTTTTATTTATAACTTTATACTATCTCACAAAATTTTAAATACAATCACCTAAGTAGGGGTGTAAATTGATCCAGACTATCCGATGGATTGGTTCATATTCGACCCGATAATATGATACATGTATTA
>JAUEJK010243119.1:0-10226 GCA_032274865.1 Eryngium alpinum
GTCTTATAAATTAATTTTTTAATATTATATTTATAATAATATTTAAAATTATAAAATTTATAAATTTTATAGCCAACGCATTGTATATATATATTGCTATGTTTACTCCTATCAAAAAATCAATAATTTTTTTTTATAAAATAATAACAACCCTTTTATCAAAAACCAACAGCTGCCTTTTTCAAAAGTAATCTTATGCGAGAACATAAGGCTATCTAATGTTTCCTCTGAGTTTGTACCAATAAAGTTTCCGCAACTGATTGGTAAATCGCATGTATCCAATCAATAATGCCTTGCTCCTTTCGATCAGGCTCTAGCCAAGTTATTCTCAGCTTAAAATCAGGTAAGAAAAGTTTATTTAAGTATGCATAGTATCTAGGCATAGCATCGATTTCATCATACAAAGCCCAAACTTGATTAGCAGAAAAACATTGCTCCTCTCTATCCTTCTCAAAATCACTGAATTCTGGAGCAGGACAACTGTAACATTCCAGAAACTTGCTCAAGCTTTGACTAGATTCAGAATCATCCACAACGTGAGATGCTTTAGTGCAAGGTTTCACAGCCTCGTAACTTTCCTCATTCTTTTTCGTGTCTACTTTACGAATATCAGATTTGCTCCCTCTAGACCTTTTTTCAGGGCTTGTGATATTATTCCCGGTCAAATCTTCACTGAAGGAATGATTCTGCTGCTTTTGTTGAGAAGACCTCTTACGACTGCCAACATTCTGTTTTGGGAGTAGGTGTAGGCCCAGTTTCTTTAATGATCATCTCTTGCTTTAGCATTTGATTTGCATCTCTTGCGTTTAGGTTCGCTTTGTGCTTCTCTTTAACAGCAAAAGCTGTCTCAGGGCATAAAACACCCTGGGGCACATCTTGAGCATTTAAATCATATGCATTTAAATCTTTGTGATGCTTAAACTTATAATTGCAAGATGGACAAAGCCTCCAGAATGTTTTTCGGCAATCTGAACTTCTATTGATGACATTTTGATACACTTGAGATGTAGATAATGTGGACTCCTGAGGCAAGAAAAAGCTTGCACATGATACAAAAAGCTAAATTTGATATCAATTAGCTCAAACATAGCGGCAGTGCAAATTTTTGCTCAGCGCATCAATAACTGTACCAACATAATGGTAAAGTTGAACAGGTTTTCTTGAAGTTCGACAATGGTAGAAACTATAGCCCTGTCATAATTACCAAGAGCTGAATTCTAGATTATTCATGCAGATTTGTGTCCTGATGTATACTATAAAGTTGTGATACAATTAATATGCTAAAAAGGTTCCATATTCAAGACCATTAAACAATGCTACTTATTTTTTGCTTAAAATTCCACAGTTGGTTTAGAAAATCATAGAAATCCACGTACATAAAGGATACGTGCTTCAGCTATAACATGTTCACGTAGAAGCCATATTAAGGATCAAAACATATCAAACCATTTCAAAAAAATCTCACATGCAATAACTGATTCCAAATTCATTCACTAATGAAGTGTAAGTTTAGAAAAAGAAAATTACTCTTGCTTATTCATTGTTGGCTTAAAATCATCAGACTACTCGAAACCAAACAAAAACAAACAATATCGAAACAATTAAGTGTGATGACATTGGCACATAATCACTTTAATTTAAAACATTTTGTGTTAATCCAGCAATACAGATGCAATGAGCATGGAAGGTTTACTAGAAGTTACAACCTAATAATACTTCGCTGTAAATCAATACTATTACACCATTCCCAGTTACAGAGTGCCTCTGCTTTTAGGATAGAGGCTAAATCCTAGTGGTATCCTCGTGGTAACTAAATGGAGGTCCGAGTTGGGGTTTATGCGGTGACAAGCTCTTTACCATAAGATACCTACCATGTCTGGTTCACAAGTATGATTGGAAAAGGAATGGATTGGAATGAATCCACTTGAACTTGTTTGGTTGGACTAAGAAAGGAGAATCAACCTTAACCATTAGCCTTCATTTGTTACCTCTCATTTTCGTGTGGTAACACACCCAATCCGTTTTCTTCCTTTAACCCAATCCTTTCCGTTTCCTTTCCCTTATTTGAACCAAACAAGGGCCAAGTGTATAGGTAAGGCTCTCTCGGGAACAAGCTCTCTATCCTAAGAGCAACTCCAGCAGTATATTGTATTCTTCTCTAAAAATAATATATTTAAAACAACTCTTAGCTATTTACAGATACAGAAAGGTTCCTCTTCCCCAACAGTCCTCTTTACTTTCACTCTCTATTTATTTTTCATTATTAAAATATTCCACCAGCTAGTAGATGTTAATTTTGTTTCTGGTAACGGCTATATTCAAAGGATTCAATGGCTCTATTTATGTCAATATATAGAATAACCAGAGGGTTTATCACATTGTATAACAGCTATTTTGCATAAACTTTATTCTTCTTGTTACTTCCGAAAGAAAAGCTTGACTCTTTCCATGGATTCCAGTTATATAATTGAATATCAAGCTCAAGAAGAGGAAGATGAAATGCATATTGCTATAGCTACTTTTGCACAATTCAATCACAGGAGATATAACGCCAATATTAACCATCATGGTGGCTGTGTTTTCAATCGTCGTTTCATCAACCGTAACAGAGCATTGGATAATCAACTTACTTATCATGATTATTTTAGTGATAATCCGACATATCCAGATTATATTTTTCGTAGAAAATTGCGTATGCGACGGTCATTATTCCTTCGAATTCAAGCAGCAATGGAGTGTCATGATCCTTACTTTGTGCAGAAGTGTAATGCAGCAGGATTCCCTGGACTTTCATCACTTCAGAAAATAACAGCAGCATTGAGAATTATCGCCTATGGAGTGCCTGCAGATTCAGTTGATGATTACGTTCGTATCGGTGAAAGCACTGCAATCGAAAGTTTAAGAAAATTTGTCGTATTGATTAATGAAATATTTGGAGAGCAGTTTTAAGGTCACCAAATAAGAGTGACATTCAAAGTTTAACTGAGATTTCTGAGTAGCGGGGATTTCCGGAAATGCTGGGCAGCATCGATTGTATGCACTGGAGGTGGAAAAATTGCTCAACTGCTTAGCATGGAGCTTTTTTGGGCCGTTATCATGAACCGACAATTATTCTTTAAGCTATAGCTTCACATGTTCTATGGATATGGCACGCCTACTTTAGTTTACCAGGATCACTTAATGATATCAACGTACTGGATCGATCTTATTTGTTTTCAGAATGGGCTGAAGGTCGAGCACCTGAAGTTAACTATATCGTCAATGGGCATGAGTTTAATATGGGATACTATCTTGCGGATGACATATATCCTCCTTATCCAACATTTGTGAAGACCATTTCAACTCCACAAGGTAATAAAAGAAAGCATTTTGCTAAGATGCAAGAATCTGTTAGAAAGGATGTCGAGCGGGCATTCGGCGTACTTCAAGCTAGGTTTGCTATAGTTCGAGGACCAGCTCGTTTTTGGGACGTGGAAACACTAAGATATATCATGTTAGCATGTATAATTATGCATAATATGATCATTGAGGACGAAAGAGATTTACAAAATTTGGATTATGACTACGATATATGTGATGAAACTCCAACAATCACGATTTCTCGTGAGCGAACAAATACCTTTGCAGAGTTTATGCAGTTTCATCATCGAAAAGAGATTAAAATGCTCATGTTCAACTGCAAAATGACCTTGTAGAGCATTTGTGGAAAAAACATGGTTCATTGTTGATCAGGTAAGTGTATGCAACTTAATTCTGGTTTGTTGTTTTTTCCCTTTCATAATAAGCATTTAGTGGTTCATTTGCTTTACATCTATCCATCACTTGTTTTATCCAAATTGATAGTTGTCTGTGGTGGCTTGAGTCTGAATTTAGTGGATTCCCCAAGCTAAGAGTGTTTAGATTTTGGCATTCAGGACATACCTGCTTTATGTAGCAAAGAAGAATATTTGACATACTGAACAAGACAATGTTCAAAGAGATTCCCAGATTACCACATTTCTCCTTGACTTGATGATATGTATTTAGAAGTAGTACACAGCCTCTCTGGTTTTCCAAGGGACTGAGCATTGCTAAGGGACAGCCTCTCTGGCTCCAAGCAAGCCATGTACTCCATACTGTTGCAAATATTTCGATTTAGTACAAGTTCTAGGTGGTCTATATTGTTTTCAGCTGGCAAAGTGTATTGCAATTGGGCTACCGGAGTTATTTATAATGATTTTTATCTCACAGGCAAGTATATATTGTCGTCTAGATTAGGGGTGATCATGGTCCGGTTTGGTCCGGATTGAGGAGTTAAGAGACTGCTGTAATGAGAGAAAGGAAGAACTGAAAGAGGAGGCCAAGTGCGGCTGTGTAAAGGAATAAGTGATATGAAGTTTAGGGTTTCCTTCTTTTACATTATATGTTAAACAACAAATAAAATATTAGGTTAAATAATATATAATATATGTATAAATAATATGCGGATCGGTTTGAAGACGGTTCGGTTTAGAGTCAAACCGTAACCAACCCATAAACCGCGGTTTTTTAAAGACACCAAACCTAAACCATAAACCGCAAGTCGGTTTCGGTTTGGTTCGGATTCAAATCGGTTCGGACCGGGCGGATTTATCGGTTTACTCCAGACCGTGATCACCCCTAGTCTAGATTGCATTTAATTGAGTGAATGTTTTTTGAGTATTTGGCTTGCTTTGGTAATCGCCTAATCGGTAATTTTGGATCATTATTTTGTCTGCAGTATCTTCATACATATGTGACCTGTTTGCTGTGCTCGCCTCTGTTTCATTTGTATGGGTTTATGCCGGAGTTCTAACATTAAGGTATAATGGCAGATAATCTCCGTGCAACATAAGAACTGGCAAATGTAGGTATAATGGCAGATAATCTCCGTGCAACATAAGAACTGGCAAATGTGTCAATTCTGCTCACTACTACTGCACATACATATGAAACCTATGAGAATTAGTTGCAATGAGCTTGAAAGCAGAATATCATTTTATCTGAAAGTTTTCGCAGTTCTCTTTTCCAAAAGTGATAGAATCAGCAAAGAAAGTCCAAGTTTCAAATAACAGCAATTAATTTCTAGTTGAAAACTAACAAACATCTAAGCAATTGTTAGTCGTCTCTTGACTATTAAACTATAATAATATACTGAACAAGGAAATTTCTTTGTTTAACTCAAGTAGTACAATAACATTATACATTACAATCTCAACACAGAAGAAAAAGAACGGTTGGATAGATTTTGTCATTACACAAATGGAAGGAAACTTCCGCATACAAACTCCATACAAGATATGAATGTAGGTGCCTCCAATATGACAGACAAACATGTTTGAAATTTTTTGAATCCCATATAATTCAATAGTAGCAGGATTAGCCTGCGATTGTTTTTTTCTTTTCTTTTCTTCTAATCATAACAATCCAACCAAGCACGATCATGATCAAATACTCCGACCAATCTTACTACCTGAACAAGACAATCAATAAATGTGCATACAAGAAATGATTAGAATGTAGAACAGTGAACAACTACTAATCCATTAGAACAAAGAACAAACATTGAAATCATCCCGTTCGAACAACAACTAATCCATTACTATGCACAGAAACATAGTCCAAAAAGATCAACACCATAGTCCAAAAGAAGATACTTAACACAATCTATACATCATGATAGCAAGACAGCAGCTGGATGACAAAAGAGCATTAACATGGTATCATACTAATATGCAGCATCTATATGACAAAAGGATCCAACTGCTGAACATGGCATAAGTTTGAGGAGATTTGCTGTCAGAGGGGAGTTGAACGTTTGCGAATTCTTTCAATTATTTCCTGCTTTTGTGAGTTAAAATACTCAATTTCTATAGCCCCCATAGAACTTATATCCACCGCCATTATTTTCGCATCCGCTTCATCTTGTTCATGGATTTCTCTTATCTTCTCCCTTTCATCTCTTTCTTTTTTGCGCTCAGATTTCTCTTTTGCTAATTGTATCATGTCTTTCATATGTTCATTTCTTTGTTTTTTGGATTCCACTTGATCAACTCTCATTTGCTCTAAATTGGCAGCTCCTCCATCATCGTGTTCACATCCTGATCTCTTCCTTTTTTTCTCGATTTCTTTGGCAGCTTAGCTTTCCTTCCGATAGGTCTTTCAAGTTCCAAGTCTCCTAATATCACACATTCTGGAGTACATGGGGGAGGAGCCGTACGACTATCCTTTTGAGATTTTTTTGATTTTTTTGTAGCAAAATTAGCATTCCATTTAGGTAAGTTTCTCAGGGCCTTCCAACAATGCTCCAACGAGAAGTTAGTTTTGTAAATTTCTTTATACATACCTTTTGCACTGCAAATCTATTAAAAAAGGCAGTAATTCATCAAATATGAAAGTATATATAGTAGTTAATACTTATTAGTTTACTTCATCATACTAAATTAAGAAAACAAGTACCTTATCATCTTCGGAATACCCACTTCTTACACCTACTTGATTATAAAATCTTTGAAATTTGTTAACTGTGAGTTGAATCACAGACCATCGGTGCATCAATGATCCACAAGTCCGGTTCGATTGAAAATCTTTGTACTTCATGAAATAGTTATGAATTCTTTGCCAATAGGTTCCACTTGTTTGATCAGCTCCTGTGACGCGATTAAACGATACATTCTGCCATGCTGAAATAAGCATCTCATCTTCTTGTATTGTAAAGTTCTTTGTTCGTGCCCTTTTATCTTTCAATATTTGTGAAGAACCAACTTGAGATTGAATGAAAGTTACCTCTTCAGTAGCTTGTGTATCATGATCTTGTGATAAAATACAATCTGGAGTACCTGGTGGGAGCTCATCATACATAACAAATTCAGAGTTTAGCATTTTTGTAAAAGAGTATACTCTGTTTTCATTACAATCCATATTCAAAGTTTATACAGAATATGAGAAGAAGAGGAATTCATAAAGTAATCAAATAAGAGGGAAAAGAGATGGTAACTAAAAGGGAAGGAAAAGTGGAGAGAAAAAAAGGAGGGAAACTAATATCTATCAATATAAAATTACATAAGGAGTGAGTATGTGTTCTTTATTATTGATGAGGGATACAAAACTCCTAATAAACATATAAAGAGTGTTTAGGAGTCTCCTGGAGTTAATTTTGGTTACAAACTCCCTAATAAATAGTATAAGAGGTGGTATAAGGAACCCACTAGAGTTGCTCTAAAACCTAAAAGTATGGGCAAGGCTCTGTATGGAATAAAAGTTGAGTTTCGTACCATTATAACATAAAACAAAAAACCACATATCACAAGAAAAACAAAAATCAATGGTATTAAAATAAATGTACAGATAGATATATGAACCTGCATTTGAGCAAGCAAATTTGTTAGTCGTTTTGGTTAATTCCTTCTCCTTCAACTCGAGTTCTCTGAACCCATCATCCAATTGTCTGTGTCTCAATTCAAGCTCCTTGACACTTTCTGTAAGACTATTTGTGCAGATATGTTTAGCTGACATACAATACTGTTGTTATAAGTTAATATGCTAAAAAAGGTCATTCAATATCCTCGAATAATGCTAGTTTTTTGGCTTAAAATTCCATAGTTGGCATGGATAATCATAGCAATCCATATACGTAAAATATACATGCTTCAGGAATAACTTTTACACGTACAAACAAAATTAAGGATTGAAACATATCAAATCATTTTAAAAAATCTCACATACACAATAACTAATTTCCAGTTCATTCACTACCCAAGTGTAAGTTTAATAAAACATATAAATACTCTTGCTTATTCACTTTTGCTTGAAATCATTCACAAGTATAAACCAAAAAAAAAGGGCAACAATATGGAAACAACTGTTTGTGATAAATTGGTATATAATCACTGTAATATTAAACATTTTCTGACAATCCAACATTTTGACAATCCAGCTTAGGAGTGTTCACGGTCCAAGAATCGACGGTTGCGATCGGTTCTGGTTGTAGAACCAATAAAAAAAACTGCGGTTTTAATAGAACCAAAGGTTATCTAAATATAAGATAAGCATGGCAAAGCTTTAGGTCCCAATACACAAAGTTTTTTTGCATATGAAACGGAATTGATGGCATTATTATTACAATCAGGTAGTGGTCCAATTATTTGATGAATAAACATTTTTTTTCTCAAAACAGACTACATGGCTCTTGAGTTCTTTGCTGGGGAAAGGATGCGTAACTTGCTTCAATAGAAGTGGCTTAGCAAATTGATGGGATTCAGCTATTCTATCATTTTCAAGGAGGTGCAAGCAAATGCCGTAGCAGACTCATTGTCAAGGAAGTTTTAAAGGAAGTCTGTAGACAGGGATGATTAACCTGATGACAGTTTGAATTTTAAGCAGGAGGAAATGTTGGCAACATAAGTAGTAGCATAGAGGTAGTAGTAATAGTAGTATTACTAGTGTTATTTTCTGTGCTTTTATTGTAGAGGTTGTGTTATTAATTTCTCACTCTACTGCTTTTTCTCTCTCAATATTCTCCTAAATGTGCCTAAGTGATTCAAAACCTAGCTAATCATTTCTTTTGTTCCTAACATATAATCACTTTAAGTTTAAACATTTTGCGCCAATTAGCCATACAAATGCAATGAGCGTGAGTGAAGGTTTATGTTAAAAGAATTTTAAAGTTAGCAATTAGTCAAATTAGTTTTTTAAAAATATTTTAATTGTTTATATAGAATTTGTTGGAACTGGATTGCCTATTTACGTGGCGATTAATATTGTTTAGTTGTTTTGTTTATGGGCTCTATATAAAGAGCATTATTAAGAATAAAAAGATAAGTAGTTGATTTCTATTTTATAAACCCCTGCTATGTTTCTCTCATTTAGAAAAACCAACAGTTTATGAGAAGTTATAGCATTTTTGTAATCTCTTATGGCAAATTTTGTTGTAAATTAATATATTTATACCGGTGAAAGTTTATTGAGTGTGTTTGCCTTTAGGATAGGGGCTAAATCCGAGTTGTGTCATTCTGGTAAGTAGATGTTTCATGTTTGAGGTTAGAGTCGGGGTGTTTGTGGAAACAAGCTCTCTACCATAGGTATCCTAAGGGCTAAGAGTATATGAAAGGCTCTTCCGGAGACAAACTCTCCATCCTAATGGTGTGTTCTTTTCGGTCAAAAATTTTCTAGTTTTTCATTTCTAAATTTTTAAAAGTTTTCCGTGTTCTCCATCTCTTAAAAAAATATAGAAAATTTAGAAAATGTGTTTCAAAAGACTATATTTGTTTTCGGGAAAATCAAGTAAAACATCACTAAACTATTGCTCTTTTATGGTTTTAGTCACTAAACTATTAAGTGTCGGAATTTCATAACTAAACTTTATTTGGTTTTTAGTACTTCCGTTAACGTC
This sequence comes from Eryngium alpinum, assembly GCA_032274865.1. NCBI lineage: Eukaryota > Viridiplantae > Streptophyta > Magnoliopsida > Apiales > Apiaceae > Eryngium > Eryngium alpinum. Next base: position 9,389 of record JAUEJK010243119.1, read on the forward strand.
CATTAGTTTATGCTGATGTGGCAGCCTACGTAGCAAGTGAGCTGGCAAATATGCCGACGTGGCAAGTCAGGTGGCAGCTCGCGTGGCAAGTCAAGTCAGCATAGTTGCCACCTCACTTGCCACACGAGCTGCCACCTGACTTGCCACGTAGGCATATTTGCCACCTCACTTGCCACATCAGTACAAACTAACGAACGTTGGAAGTATTAAAAACCAAATAAATATTAAGTTTAGTAATGAAATTCAGACACTTAATAGTTTAGTGACTAAACCCAGAATAGGGTAATAGTTTAGTGATGTTTTAATTGATTTTCCCATTTGTTTTCTATATAATTTACGTTAGATTTAGAAAACTGCGTATTTATTTGTACAAAAAATTATAGTAAACAAGCCAGAGTTGTTTTCCAGAGTTACCTAAAATCTAGTTATAATTTAGAAAACTGTGGAAAACCGCGGAAAACCATCTTTTCTAGTTTTTCGTGTTTTATGTTTAGAAAAAGACCAACTAAAACATATTTTCACGTTTTCCATATTTTCTAAGAAAACTTTTCTGGAGAAGTGCTGAAAAGAAGACACCTTGAACTATCCTAAAATCTAAAAGTATAAGCTCTCTAGCAAATATAAAGAGTATGGTTAAGTTTCCATATATTAAAAGTTAAACCAAAATCCAGACATAACAAGCAAAATGAAAATCAAGGATATTGAAAAAATATAGAGATAGATGGACCTGCATTTGCACAAGCAAATTTGTCAATCTTCTGGGCGAATTCCTTCTCCTTCAACTTTAGTTCTCTGAAGCCGTCATCCAATTGTTTGCGTCTCAATTCAAGCTCCTCGG
>JAUEJK010243228.1:0-10226 GCA_032274865.1 Eryngium alpinum
AAGTCTACACTCAGGTACGATCTTTTACCCACATGCTTCCTGCATTGTTTTCTTATGTCATTTCATTCTAAAGTGAACCCCTTTTCCATCTTTTCTTTCAACAGTCTCAAATGGAAATGGATGCAGTGGCTTCAGCTAACCTGCTCAACTTCAACTTTGGATTGTTTGTTTCTCCTTACATGTTTTCCGCCCGCCAAACAGTATATTTCTAAGCCTTTCAATACTTATAGGATAAATATCCTATATTTCTATAATTTCCCTCAGTTATGGGAACTTGTTTATGTCCTTCTACTGTGTGACTGACATATATAGGACTCCAATTTGGTTACTTTTATGCTTATTGTAAATGTTACGATCTGTTGTCTCTTTACGATATATGTTTTGCTCTTGGTTGGTATGAATGAGGCATTTGCATGTGGTCCGTCGGTTGCCCGATTGTTAAATTTATTTGTTTCTGCTCTCAATTTTTTCCGGGAAATCATTTTCTTCTCCTGATTATTTGGGGAAGAGGTTTACAATTTCATTTATGCTTATCACCTTATAATTGGTTGTCTATTTTGTTTTACGTTTTATGTGAGAACTGGCAATCCCTGTTGTTCTGACCAACCTCATTACATAGAGCCGGATTTAAGAGTTTATACTTTACAGGGTAATGCATTTGTGCACTGACTTGTGATGTGGTTTGTTTATTTTTTTACTTTTTAATACGGCTCTGAATATGTATTTGACCATTGTAGAGTTTCAGTTCATTCTTTAGATGTAACTCCACTTTTACATTGTAAGTACATTTTCCCTGCCTTCATTTATAATGTTGAAAAACTATTGGTATTAAGAGGAAAACTCACCTTGATTGTACGATCTACTCACTGTTTTTTGTGTATAGCTGAGTACAGTTGTGCACTGAAGAGTCCTGCATTATTTTACTTGTCTTACTCTATAGTACACAACAAACTATTTTTGGAACCTCTGTATGCTTTATGTCTTCTGTATGTACAACTAACACAACCTATAAATTGGTAGTACATTCTCCAACCTTTGGCGGATACCTCTCCTGCTCAAATCGCTGAGACTACCAAATTTGTGCTGAAAAATGGTGATGAGTTCGAAGGGTACTTTGTTCCTTCGAAGCGGTGCTTCATTGGTCTAAGGAGTTTACTCAGACGATATCGTGACTTGAATATACAGTTTTTGTCGTTTGAATACCATGGTGCTGGTGTTTTCTTTGTTGCTATTTTGGATACAGCGGCAGTTGAAGTGCAATGCCCCACTGACGTTGTTAACATCAAACGACCCGAGTTGAAGTATGAAAGAATACCGGAAATGGATGCCTACAGATTCTCAGAAGGTAATTTCTCATGGGTTCTTCAATTTGTCAACATTTAATTTCTGTTTATGTTGACCTTATGTGTAACAGTCTAAGTTAAGTACGCTAACAGTCTAATTTCAGTAATTGTTAGTAAAGGTTCTATTCTGACTTACGATTCTCTTTATTGCTTTGCAGTTTATTCCATGCAAGATCAGCTGAATAGCACATTGTTTCGAGTTAATGCTAGAGATTGCGGTGGCATGAAGATAAAAATTTACATGCCACAGCAAGTTGAGGAGGTGGGCGAAGATAGTGTGGTAAGACAAAGTTTTGTTCGACAATTCTACGTTCTGTTTCAAGTACCCTTCTATAATTGACTTAAGATATTCCTGTGTCTGTCGTGCAGCTGCTTGATGATATAGATACCAGTATTACCGAGCTATGGAAGCGTCGTGACCGTATCTTTTTAGAAGTTGGTAACAAATTCTGGAAGGTGTTTGTGAAGAAAGTCGGTGATAACTGGTCTTTCTACAGAGGATGGCCTAGGTTTGTTTCGGATGTGGGTGTGGATGATAGCGACTTGATTGTACTGTACTCCTCATCGAATCCATTTCGGTTTGATGTTGGAATCCATAAGTTTTATGCAGGCACCCCAAAGTGTGTGGAGTCAGGTATATTTTTCCTCTACTTCTAAGTTTTTAATTGTTGTGCTCGTCCCGTGTGTAGATTCTGAAATTTTTAATTGAAATGTTGTAGGAGTAGGGGTTCCGCGGCAATTTGTCAAAACAGTGACTGAAGTGGTGTTGGAGAAAGGAGAGATAGTGAGTTGTTATCTGTTTGTAGTATAGAATCTTTATATTTTTATTTTCTTCAATGTCGTATATGGTGTAATTGATTATGTTGATAACGACTGAAGGCATACTTTCTGTTTGTATTGTGGTAGATAATTCCATGTCTGTACATTGAGAAGTATGATAATGTGTTTGCTACGGAGTTATATATTGTGGCACCAACTGGTTCGGTGTATGATGCCTTATTCTCGTTGGAAGATCAAAAGATTTATGGACTTGAAGCGTTGTTGACTGACAGTACTATCCACGCTGGTTACACTCTCGTTTTCTCCCAAGCCTCTAACTCAACACTCTATCTTTCAATTTATGATGAGAAATTGCTTGCAATTGTGTGGTAGTGTAGGTATTAGAACTTATTAAATATATGTTGCTGATGTAATCTGTTCAGTACCTTGGTTTATATTTCGCAGACTAAAGTTGACGTATTTCTTTTATTCGTGAGAACTGGTGAACCTTTGAATTATTGTTGTTGGTTTATATTATTAGTCATGGTACTTTAAAGCTTCTGGGCTTCCTATTGCACATGTATTAAATTTTTCACAGTACTTAAGTTATAAGTCGAAAAGGTTTTGTATCATATTAAGACCATCTGGTTGGAAACACATCCACCTCCTACAACATATGTAATGCAGTACTCTTCATTAGTGTCCTTAATATGGTCAATGTACTCTTTCGAAGTGGACTCTTACATATTGGACTACAACATAATGTAATCCCAAAAATGAGCTTCTAACTTAGAGTAATGCATCAAACATTTATATAACAGGAATTATAAGTACATCACACAGCAAATAATTGATAGTTGTTCAAGGTAGTTCATTTTGTCTACCATATTAAGAGGATCTACTTGAAAACACATCCATCTGTTTACAATCTATCTACTGCATTACTCTTCAGAATTGTCGTTGCCATCATCATGAATAACTTGTTTACCCCTTCGTGATGTCTTCCCATAGGTAAGATTAGTAGGACTCATAGTTTGCGAACCCGATAAGTTGTCTAGGTGATATTCAGAATTGGTACAGTTACGTTCCTGCATAAGATGCAATTGATTTTTACATATGTTCTATGAAGCAGTTGGTCTTCTGTTACAAAGTGTCGGCTATACCTGTGTCCAGTTTATGGCAGATGATGTGGCAGCTTGGGAGTAAGATGTTCCCCAGACATTGGATAATGATAAATTATGACCTTCCATTACATCATTCGCTGTGAAAATATCTGAATGCATCCGGACATTGGACTCTGTCACTTCGAGAAGCAATGTCAAGTCTCTGTACAAAATATCTTTCACCTCCACTGGAAAAGGCGTTGCCTGGGCATTCTAAAATTTCATATGTGGCAAACAAATTCGTCATAAGTGGCGAGATGGTAAGTGTGCTAATTATGAAATTTGATATTTCTGTTACGTATACCTGGCTTGGATATTCAATGTAGTCCTCCACAGTTTTACCTGTTAGAATTCTAATCTCACGATCACACATAATTATTCCAATGCCACCATTTTCATCTGAACATATGGTGAATATATGGAATCTGAATAATGGAAATTTGTATTGTGTGAGGCCAATGTTAGTTGAATAAGTTTGCAGTATTATTGCAGCACACTTACTTCATGTTTGGGTATTTGACATTTCTGACACATCGAGGGCAAGTAAGTTTGTTCTCCACGAACGAAATTTCCGCAAAACAGCCAGTGCATTCGTAGTAGAACCATTTGTTTGAGAAGTCAATCTTTCGTACTGTTACCATTGTGATGATTTGTTTCTGCACATAATTAACTTTGTTAGATTTCCAGTAAAAAAAAGTGGACAATGAGTATGTAAGCTGAACTGAACGCACTCCAATGTACTCGTTGGAGATTTCTTTAAGTTCACGAACTGAGAATATTTTGTCGACCACTATTGATTGTCTACATACATGCCTTTGTGTGAAACTCGGGTCAGAGAACCTGTTGCAACATTATTCAGAGTATTAGTTATTATAGATCACATACGTTAGCTGATATTTTGTAGTAGAATCTTTACATTGTTCTCAGCTGTAGGACACTGTAATGTTGCGCATTAATATAGTATCTGGTGGCAGCATGATCTTTCAATTGGGGTGTACCTATATTGTGTAGAAGTCAGAAGAGTTGTTAACTTGCCTAAAACAGTGAACGAAGAGTAATGTATGTAGTAATATATTTACAACCTTGAAATATCTGTACTCTTGCACTGGCTATGATTAAAATAACAGGCTTCTCTGTGATTATCTCCATGGCGTTGCTAAACTCTTCTGCAAAAGTCCCCCAGAATGTAACTTTCACGCTACACCTGCTTAGAAAAAGTTGTCAGGTCAACGAATATAGTCACACTACGAAAGCAGAGCTGGAAAATTATATCAAAGAACATGCAGACCGTCCATCGGACAACACAAATCGGGTGTCCCTCGTAGGCTTCCCCTGTTTGCTTATATAATTTCTTAGAGGCTGATATTCTTCAATGATTCCAGCAACATCTGTATATTAGGACAACATAGTGTTAGGTTAAACATTAAATTGTCATCAAACTTAAGTACAACACCAACTACCAAGTTATATTGCTTTTACCTATTAGGTACCGTTCCATCTGCTGCACATTCTTAAGCTCTCCAATGTCATACAGATCGAATGCGTTACAATCGATTAGAGATTTTTCTTCGTCCAGTTGTTTAACTTTGGTATAATCAGTGAATTTGATCTGTTTTTCACTTCGTATAGGTAGGAATTTATCTTGATCTCGGTACTCTTTAACCATAAAATTTGAGATCAGGTAGATCTCCCCAACATATAGTAAGTGTACCACTTTCTTCTCTATATCATCTGGGATGTAAGCATGGATACGCACATCCTTCATTTATTTGGATGGCATAGATTATTCAGACTACAGTTGTGAAGATAAGTATAGTACATATATATGTCCAGAAAATGGGATTGCAATGTGTACCTTGTCATCAAGTAGTAAGATGTTGAGGCCCTTCACAAGATCCCCCATGCTTGTAATGTTTCTCCACATTCGTATGAGTCTAACTTTAATTCTCCAGTTGAAGCTCCCTTTCTTAATGTTGGAGATGCATTCGATTGTTTGTGTCGACATTAGGTTGAAGTTATTTTAGATTTCTTAGAAGTGGTAGTAGAGTGAACTGTTTTTCCTAGTAATGTAGTAATTAGGTTAGACTGTTGTCTCCTTTGTAAGAAAGTTGGATCTGTGTGTTAATGAAAAGCCACCAACCGAGCACTAACTCTTTCTTTGGTAACAGTGTGCATTTCTTATTAAAGGATATATATTATTTTAAAAAATTATGTACTGGATGTTGAGGCCTTTCCCTTTCACTTTAATTGCTATTAATACTGCGTGAGCAATGAAGGATAATAGACTTATGTTATTATAGTCGGCTGGTTAATCAACGTTGTCATAGCAGTAGTGAAATACAATTTTATATGTCTTCCACATCAACACATGTCCAGCTTGATGACTTCCCTATTAGATTTTCTTCCTTTGTAATTATGAGGAATATTAATTTCTTTCCTTCCAAAGCTAACAAAGCTTCATTTGCCTCTTCAGTTACTTTAATCTGCATATGTAGTATGAATATGAGTTGAGTATTTGATTGATCAGTATTTAATTTCTCGTATGGAGAGTTGTAACTGATACTCACCGCTGGGAAAAAATTAGGAACATATAGTCGTAGCAGGCGCAGAATTAGATTATGCGGGAGAACAACTGCGAGTGAATATGTCTCGTCCTTAATATGAGCAACAACTTTAAACCTGTTTAGTTCAAATGATACGACATTTCTATGACTTAACTATATGCCATTATTATTTTTGTACGTGTTTTGCAAGAGTTAATGTAGAACCTAATAACCATCTCCTCATTTTCGTTACCACAGGTGGCACAGGTAAACTGAGATGAGCGGGGCATTTCAACACTGCAGTAGGTACACTGAGTAAATAACCAATGCTGATCATAATCAATCTTTACTATCGTTGCAAAACATTTTATAGTAATCTGCAGTAAATAAAGTAAATATTTTTTAGGAATACGGTTTGGATTGAATTTAATACAAAGTAGGGTTGTAGGATAGACACCTCTCGTTGAATATTTTCTATATTCAGTTCTGCGATTTTTCCAAGTGTGAGTAACCTAATGTTGTCGTCTCCGGCAAACCTATATAACTTAGTTGTGGCACATCGTAAAATTGATTAATAACTTCCAACATAGCCCTTGTATTTAAGAATATACGTTACACTGTAACACAATACTATCAGCTATTCTTAAGTTTAACACTTACACGCTCTTTCTTCGGCGCTTTTAGTTTCTGCAGAGGTGTGTTCTCGTCCATATCATATGGAACAACTTCATTTTGCTTGCGTACTCTCCTCGCAGTTGTGCTCTGTTCGGTTGTAGGAGTTTTAATATGTGGAGAAAAACCATCAATTTCTTCCGAGTAATCATCAGCAACCTACATTAATAACCTATTTAGCAGGTAAATTAATAATAGGTAAGAACATGTAGTAGTCACAATATAGTCCGTTGTTACCTCTTTCCGTGGGGATTGTACTATTATTAAATGGTTATCTTTCTCAGCTTCACAAGATTCACCAACATGAGCAACCTCTTCAGCACACACACATGTGAAAACCTTACAGTCCTCCATCTGATTAGTTTTTGTTAATAGTAAGGAGACCAAAAGTTTTTTTTGCAACAACATCTTTAGCGCATTAGGAATAACTGCATCTTCTATACTTTCAAGCAGCTGTACATCGAGAAAAGATAATCCAATTAAGTTCCGAACTTCAGTATCATCAAAGATGATAGTCCTACTGTCAATGCCGTCCGTTGCAAGAGTGTGTAAGTAGAACCTACAAAATTGATTTATAGAATTGCAAATAAATAATATAATTCAATTGCATTTCGATGTTGGGGGATTGCATATCTCTAATGAACTATTATACCTTCTGTTAGGGAAAGGTATAGTCTGACTGCAACCAGGACACTTGAACACATCTTTATCGACTACAACTTCTGCCTGACATGGCCCGCATAGACGTTTGTACCATCGGCACTGCTCTTTAAACCCTGTTATAGTTAACTGGACTGTAACAGTACGCTGCATATGTTGCGATAAATTAGGTGTGACACAGTTAAAGATGGTGTATAAACGTTAATGTAAAAAATACCCCAATGTAATCTGCTCCCAACTTGTTAAGCTCTTGGAAGGTAAAAATCTTGTCCGTACTGATTTTAGGTTCTGCAGCTACATCATCATCTTCCTTCGCTATTATCAAACTGAAGTGGTTTTCTTACAATACCGTTTGAATCATTTGTACGTACTACATAGTCCACATAAATGAATATAAATATATAAATATATATTTATTATAAGTGTCCACTTACGTATTCCTCAAGGAAGCCACACTGTAGTGAGGAGGATTAAGATAATATCTTGTAGGTGGGTTGTTGTTTACGTAGATCTCACCTAAGTGTGTAGATTCCAGGAAATAGTGTTACTTTAAGCATGGGTTGTTGTGTGAACTCTATGTGTGAGTGAAGTTAACAACCAGGAGGTAGTTAGAAGCTACCTGACCATGTGTGTGCTTTAGCGCAAGCAACCACAATTACAACTGGTTGTTCTAACTGTTGCTTCATATCTTCCAAAAATTGCTCACCCAATTTGTCCCAAAATTTAACTTTAATCGAGAAACTATGATAAGAGAGTTTTGAAATGTGATTACTTATTTGTTGAGGTACCTTAATTAAGCATGTTAATATGTATTAGTTGGTTCATCATACTGTTACCTTGCATCAGATATCACAAACGTTACGTATGACTGTTCTAAATTTGTGAATGTGTTCTTCACATGGTGAGTGGGAAATACTCTATCTACAACTCCGGCAACATCTGCAGTTGAAACCATTATCGTCTTAGTAGTTTAGTTGAAGTCAAAGATAATGTAGTGTCACATAACTTATACCGTGTAAGTGTAGTGACTTTGGTGTCACTAATTTAATTGAACATATATTACATTTATTCAGCAATTACTTTGTGGATAGATATATCCCCCCACCTGATAATATAAACGTACCTATCAGAAATAGTGATTGTGATGATAGGCTTTCAACTTCATCCAAGGAGTAAATGTCAAAACCCATGGCAGGAATACAGGTGGGATTTTGACTGACCTCAGCCACAGTTGTGTAATTTGAAAAGAATATGCGTTTGTCTGCCCGTAGAGGCCGATGGTATTTACTTTCTGCGTACTTGCTGACTGTAAAATTGCTGATTACATAAATGTTTCCAGCCTTTAATACATCTTCAAACTTTTTGTAATCATCTACTTTGGCCGTTGCCTGGATGCGTGCATTCTGTAGGGATTGTTAGAGCAAGAGTTAGTAGTATCTTAAATTACATCTACTGGCTTACTATTGCATTTCTGAGTATTTTATTCACAACTTACCCCTTCGTCAATGAGTATAAAATTGACACCTGAAAGCTCTTTCGTATCAAGTGATCTACCACGCCAGGACCATAAAACTCTCACTCTGATTGCTCCATCCAATCGTCCCAATGGCAAGTCTAACACTTTAGTAATTTGACCAAACTCCATTAAGAGTAATTACTGCAATAAAACTTTCTGGTAGAGATTGTATTACAGATGGTGTAAGAAGTTAATGGTGTATGCAGTAGACATTTATGTGAGAGTAGATCAATTTCTTTCTGAGTTGATTGGTAATTTTTAGGGTGTTGTAGGAGGAGGCGATGTAGAGTGTATAGGGGGTGTCTTATCTGAGATGGTATGATTGGCTTTTAACTGTAGTTGAAAGAGTTATAACATACAAAACTTAGTTACTTAGTTACTTAGTTACTTACTATGCTTAGAAGATGACTTATGTAAATATGTTAGTGGGGTTGAGTGAATTAAAGGAATAGAACTGTCAGAATATTTTAAAATAGAGTTTATTAATATAGTACAACCAGTATTCTAAAAATTCCTTATTTGATTAATAGGTAGAAGGTGTTTTACCGATTAAATTCTTTGATTATTCATTTATAGCCGCTTTTATTAATATATTATTTAAATTAACCCACATAATAATTATTTAATTCACAAATTCTAATATATTATATATTATGACACAATATGTAACTTAATTGCACTAATATTATGAGTAAATATTAGTTAAAAAAATAATATTATATTTAAAAAGAGAAATTAAATATATTTTTATATAAATTTATATTAAAATATATTAATATTATTAAATTATATCCGATTAATTCCTGATTTTCCGAGAAATCGGTAGGTGGTTTCTTGGCCGATTAGTACCGCCTCGCAATTTTTAGTTTTACTTGGTACATCCGATTAATTTGTTCTGATTATAGAATACAATATAAATACAAATAAATTAATATATGTGGTAATTTCATTTGGTTGCCCTGAAAATAGTAATGGAACTTGTATAAACTGTAGACAGCTGATATCATATGATTAGATTGATGCTATAGTCAGAAGAGTTCCCTACTTACAGTATTGTGCAGAGTTACGTAATACATAGCATCACTTTCAAACTATGTAGTGAACTTGCATTAGTTACTCAATCTATACTTAAGTAGGGAACTTTCATTACAACACATATCACGTACTCACTCTGTGTATACCATCTTTATAACAACACATATCACGTACTTACTCTGTGTATACCATCTTTATCTATACCTATATATTAAAGCAGAACCCACACTTATTTGATCGTCGTCGTCGTCGCTTTTTAATAATTATAATATTATATTTTTATTAAATAAATATTATTAAATACGAATCCTTTTAATATTAAAACTCTAACTATCAATATTAACCTAAAAAAATCAATATTAACTTAAAATAACTCAAACACCTCACGTCACCTTATCTACTTAAATAATAATTATTTCTCCCTAGATCTATTTTGATTAAACTTTAAATAAAATAACCCAAATTATACATAAAATAAATAAGTAAAATGACGTAATTTGCAAAATTACTCTCGGTCTCTCTACAACTGACGTTT